>VDFB02219422.1:0-24841 GCA_007258455.2 Sequoia sempervirens
TGTCAAGATTTTGAAGCTTGTTCTCTTGGCTACAAAATATTCACCATAAGGTTCATCATGGCATGCTTTCAATATGTCAAACACTTCATCCTCCCTGTGTAACGCCTTACCACGCAACCCTAGAGGAAGTTGCAATTAACTACTCAAATGTACTATTTTTTTTCTTTAAGTATAATTAACATACAAGATCACTATTCATTACCACCAACCTCTAAGGTTACGAGACTGAGATTACTTAAAACCCAAACAAGAAACATGAATTGACAACATCACATTTAATTACTTAATGAATTAAGAAACACATACATTCCAAACATGATAAATTACATCAAAGCATAAGAGATACCACGTGTTTTCAATTAAAATCACTTAAAAATAATATTACAACTCTCATTCCCTGAATGAGGTAAATCCAATAATAAGGTTACAAATTACATCTTCCACCTCGATAACAAATGAGGGGTAATAAATTACAAGATCAACTGAAATGAATAAAGAATGAAAAGAAACTAGATCCCACAAGCTATCTAACCAGAAATCTCATCCTCACGAACAAGAATATGACCCAACGGATTAAGGTGTACGTTCCACCCAACCATGTGATACCCAAGGCTCACCCCCTGTGCTAGGAGATAGTAACAAGGAATCCTATACAAGACCATCAACCTCTAGACATAGGCTAACTCACCCTGACACAACCAATCACATGAACCATACAACCATAAGAATAACACAAGTACAACTCCAACATCACTGACATAAGTTTACAATGCTTCCAGAAATAAAATAGATCGAGTATGATAAGAAGACCATACACATAAAACTAAATACCAACTGTTTTCATAGAAAGAGTGTCATCACACAGCTCATCATGGGATCTCCTCTACGAATCTTCATAAGCTCCGACCCCCACTATGAGTTTCCTTGGTGGCCTCTATCGAATCCAGACACCCATGCTCACTCATGCGGAATCAAATACCTCTCATAAAGACAAGATAAATGACCTTTCCATTCTAGGCCTTCCCATCCCATGCCAAGTCTATACAAGCCCTTACATCTATGAGCGAGGCTCAATTATTTTAATTAGTGTGAAACACTACCTAACTTCTAAGTACATTGATTTATCTATCACTTGATTAAACCACTTGTGAAGGTTTCCCAGTTTACCTCTTTGGGATCTGGCCCCTAACAGAAGCCACTCTTCCACTTGACAACATACTAGCCAAAACCAATCACCAAGGGAATCCCAAGTGCATACCAATAAAATTAAACCACTCCAACCCTAGGAGAAACACATAAAGAAAACCTACTCCAAACACAGGAGGAAACAAAGGTCAAAACTCTCTCCAAACATTGGAGGCAACAAACACATAATCTACTCCTTCCAAAGAAGGCACAATTCACATAACCCACTCCTAGTACAAAGGAGGCACAACCATCCTCGTTCATGAAAACTGGGTAAAACAACATGATACAACTATACGCACTACCCAAAGCAAAACAACGATTGACTAACATAATACAACAACCCCAAAAGTTAACCCCTTCTAGAAGACTTAACCACCCTTATAATCAAATTCCCCAAAGCGAAAACAGATGAAGTGTCCCTTCGAGAAGGGAGATCAAACAAGAATTAAATCTATATTTGGATTTCCTAAATCCACTTCCTTCATTAACATTGAGTAATTTATTGCCTTAATAAAACTGAATTAATAATGTCTCTTTCAAACAAAAGATGAAATTTAAACCAAATATTTAATTCTCTAATTGCTTTTAAATAATAATAAAATGCATTTGCTTCTCAAGGCCTAAACATTTCAAGAAATAAATCAGAAATGTCTTCCTAATGTGGGTCATCCATCCTTTAAAGCAAATAACTATTTCTCATATTTAAATATTCATCTATTAAACCACGTGCATATTATCTGTTTTCCTTCATTACCCAAAATGATCAAAATCAAATTTTAAATACAATCATTTTATTACAACATCAATATTTTTTTTGCATCTATTATAATAAAAATATCCTAAAAATAATTATATTCAATTATATGATTAAACATATAAATGTTATTTAAATATTTTGCAAACACCATATATATCTCCATAATCAATTTAAATTCTCAATTATTTAAATCCAATCTCACTTGCTAATTAAACACACAAAGAAAAAAAATACTTATATATATGATATATATTAAAATTTTATATGTTTTTTTTTTTTGAAAAAAGGGGGGTAAAAACTTTATTGAAAATCATAACAAAGCATTACATAACAGCAAAGGGCCAAAGCCCTAGGAACCAACAGAAACCACTAGAAAATCTAGGAACAAAATCACCCTTCCCCAATACCACTCCCATCCTCAGCAAGAATCCTCTCCAAATCCTGACATAACTCACGGGAAACCTGTTCCCACCCATCGATCTTTCCACCATCTATATTCTTCGATGCCCATTTGGCCAAACAATCAGCTACCCTATTCCATTCCCTTGGAATATGGACAAAGGACACCAACTCCATCAAAGAGCTAACCTATAATATATGTTGCACCATCATAGCTAACTACCAGCTAACATCAGAAATATTCTTTACTTGAAGTAAATTGACCAACACCTGAGAATCAGATTCACAAATAACCTTATGCCACCCTAAAGCATACGCCCACTTCAAGGCATAGAGAATAGCCAAGCCTTCCATCCTATTGACAGTCTATATCCCTTCATTAGCAGAAAAAAGAAAAACCATCGATCCTGAAGAATCCCTACCAACCCCACCAATCCCAACAGGTCTAGGATTTCCCCTAGATGAGCCATTCGTATTAATTTTTAGAAAGCCAGTGGGAGGGGGCGACCAACTCCCCACCCTTTGAACTTTTTTCTTCACATGCCTACCTCTCCTAATGCAAGAAGATGTCGAAGATAGCCCCTGAATTCCCAACCGATCAACCATCTCAGCATCTCCTTTCTCTAACGACAACACAATCTCACCTTTAGCTTCAACTGTCTCCTAGATAATTCCCACAATTCTAAATCAAACCTGTTGAATCCCCAATTTTTCACCCCAAAATATTCTCCTATTCCTTTCTAGCCAAATTTGCCAAAGCAGAAAGATGGGACCAACATACCAAACATCCTATAAGAAAGAGGCCGAGGAGGGGGGCCTCCCCAGACTAATCCAAAACTCAACTAGGGAGGAGGCATGAATGCATGGGCTTTTCCAAACACCCCACCAGAAATGCTAGAGCTGTAAGGTGAAGGAACAATGGAAGAACAAGTGAGGAGAGTCCTCCTCCCCACACCCATAGAGAACACACCTAGATGGTCCTGAAAAACCTCTCTTCTGGATATTATCCCAAGTCAAACACCTATTCCAAGCCAAAGTCCAAATAAAGCAATTACACTTTGGCCAAGAAAACTTATTCCAAGCTTTCTTCCACCAATGAACCTCCACCCCCTCAATCTACCTAGAAAGCAACTTCTAATACCTAGAAGAAACAGTGTAAGCACCCTTAGGGTTAGGAAACCAAGCCAACACATCTGCATCCATAAAGGAGCTACAACTTCGACAATAAAGGATGTAATGAAACTCAATGCACTCCTCCTCCATACCAACAATAGGCCATTCCTTAGGATTCTTACATCTCGCCTCCACCAACTGCCCCTGAAAAGAAAGACACTTAAAGCTACACACCCTCGACCATCCAGCTTCACAGAACCTCTAGCACAAAGTAAGCAAATGAGGATACTGAGAAATAATGGGAGGGTGACCATCCCAAGCGTCATGCCAAAAATGTGCCTTTGAACCACTCTTGCAAATCCATAATAAGCCACCCTTAATGAGCGCAACCCCTTTCTTGAGAGTATTCCAAATCACATATCCCTTCCCTATCAAGCTGTAACGAGGGATATCACTCTGAGGAATCCCAGGAAAGTACTTCTAAGTCAAAATTTTGGCCCACACCCGGTCTTGCTCCACACACCAATGCCAATACAATTTAGCAGATAGAGTCGTACTAGACAACAACGACTACCTTAACCCAAGACCACCAAACTATTTTGGGCTACAAACAACATCCCATATAACAAGGCTCTAATTGGAAGATAATAAACTACCAGCCCATAAAAATTGTTTTACTAGGGAATCAAGATCCCTAACAAAACCCATCAGCGCCACCTGAATCATACACCTATAAAGAGGGAGAGCTTGAACCACAGATTTGAGCAACTGAACCTGACCCACAAAAGATAGCCAGTGAAGGGTCCAATGAGTGACTTAAACATGAAATTTTTCCAAAATAGCCTGCCAAGAATCCTTAGATTTCCTACCAACAGAAATAGGGATCCCAAGGTAGTTCAGCGGGAGATCCCCAATCTAAAATCTGAGAATATGAGCAATTCTCCTTTGAATGGAATTCAGAGTATTGAAGAAAAAAACGGAAGACTTTCCCTCATTAATTAACTGGCCCGATGCAGCAAGATAAACATCCAACACCTTGTGCATGTTTGAAGCCTCCCTAATAGTAGCCATGCCCATCAAAGTAGTGTCATCCACAAACTGTAAGTGAGATTGCACAGGTAAGCCACCTCCCCATTGTCATCCCTAAATGAAACCCCCCTCCACATTCCTTTTTATCAACCATCCCAAACCTTCCACCAAAAGAAGAAACAAGTAAAGAGAGAGGGGGTCGCCTTGTCATAAACCCCGAGAAGCACCAAAGAGTTCAGAGTGCTCCCCATTAATCAAAACAGAGAAAGAAACTGAATTCACACAACTCATAACCCAACGAATCCACTCCTCCTCAAAACCAAAGGCCCCTAGAACGTTTTGGAGGAAGGACCATCGAACTCTGTCATAAGCCTTGGCCATGTCAAGCTTGATGAACATAGCCTTATCTTTGGAGTTGGCCATAGAATGAATAGTCTCTGTAGCAATAACCACCCCATCCAAAATCTGGTGGCCCACCACAAAACCACTTTGTTCCTCAGAAATCAGCAGCAAAAGCCACTTTTTTAACCTATCAGCAATCAACTTAGAGATAATTTTATAACTAACATTGCAAAGAGAAATGGGGTGAAATTGACTTAACCGATTAGCCCCATCACCCTTGGGGATTAGAGCAAGGAAGGTAGAATTTAGGGCTCGAAGCATTTGCTTATTCTTTTGAGACTCTTGAACAACTGCCAATAAATCCAGCTTGATAATCTCCCAAAATTCCTGGAAGAACTCAATCGGGAAGCCATCCGGACCAGAAGCTTTACCCTTCTTCATTTGGAAAACAGTCTTCTCCAGCTCCTCCAGCGAAATATCACCCATAAGATGCTCCTTCATCTCCCAAGAGACCAAAGAAGGAATACAAGAGAGGACCTGAGCCTCTTCAATTGAGTCCCCCTACAAGTCCTCCTTGAATAAAGAAGCAAAATACTGCACAGCTTCATTTGAGATATCTTGAGTAGAAGAAAGAACCTCTCCCCTATCAATCACCAAAGTTGAGATAGAATTACCATGACGTCTAGCTTTCACCGAATTGAAGAAGAAGGCAGTATTCTTGTCTCCCTCCTGAAGCCACTCAATCTGAGCTTTTTGTTTCCAGTAGATTTCCTCCCTTAGCTCCCACTCCTCCAAAGCTTTCAATGCCCTAGCCTCATCCCGCAACAAATCCTCAGACACCCCATCCTCCCTAATCAACCTAGTAATACCATTCAACTCAGCTTGTGCAGCAAGCTTCGCATGGTAAATGTTTCCAAAGCATTGTCAGTTCCACCGTTTAAGCTGATACTTAACATATTGAAGGAGCTTAGCAAAATTATACATTGCAGTACCATAAGTAGGTCTACCATACCTCCACCATTCAGCAACACATCCATAAAGGTCAGGGTCCCGCAACCACATTAGCTGGAATTTGAAGGTTGGCGTTCGAGGCACCTGAGCAGAAGAGATAACTAGCTTTATAGGCCAATGATCCAAACCTCTCCAATCTAATATCTTAGAACTAGAAGACCACATTCCCCCGACCCAAAAGCAGGAGACCATGAAATGATCCAGTCGTTCAACAATGCAACTGTCACCCACCCTTCTGTTGTTCCAAGTAAACTGACCATTGCTAGGTTTGATATCAACAAGATTGAGAGCTGATATATTATCCTGAAACAACAACACAAAAGGCTCTAGTCTTGCAATACCACCCCGTTTCTCAGCTAATTCAGTAATAGCATTAAAGTCACTTGCAATGATCCATGGCTGATAGGGCAATAGGCTACAAACAAAATGGATATTTGTCCATAAAAGAAGTTTACCCTGGAACTCAACAGGTGCATAAACATTGGAGAAAAGAACGGACTCTCCTAACTCAAAACACAAAGCAACCATGGATAAAGAGGACTTGAAGGATAACCACCACAAAGGTTGAATCTTCTGAGGGTTCCAAAAACAAGCCACACCCCTCGAGGATCCCTGAGCCCCAATACACTGGAACTCACCATTCTTCCACAACTTAGGCACTAAACCCATCATGCACTCAACAGATAACTTGGTCTCCTAAAGAAAAAGAACATCAGGAGAATGACTTCTTACCAACTCATGAGCAACTTTTTTTCTAGGGCCACTGTTCAAGCCCCTTACATTCCATGAAATAATGATCATTTCAAAGGAGTCAAAAAATGAGAATCTAGGGTCTTAACAGACCCTAACTCCACCAAAGTCTCCCCCATCATCTTAATCTTTTCCAAATCTTTCTTCCTGCCAAGTTTAACACTTTTCTCTGACCCCCCCTTCTTGCCATCCTTTTGCAAAATGCCCAGTTGAGGAGAAGGCTTGCTACTCTTAGCCACATCCGATCCAACATTCCTTGCAGGAAAAGACGTGCTTCCATCCCCCTGCCCCAACTCAACATTTGGACCCGACATCCCCTGAGCCCCAACCTGCACATCAGTGACCATAGGTATGGCAGACTCCTCCTGTGGAGCAGGAGGAGTAATGGAAGTGTGATCCTCCAGGTTGGAACCACCCACACCCGGATCTACACTTATTAACCCTGGATTAACTTCTTGCTGACCCAAATCATCCAGGACCTCAAACCTGTTAAAAGTATCCTCATCTTGTCTCTCCATCAAAGTCCTCTTTTGTCCTCTATTCTAGTTATGAGCCTTAACAGGAACATAACCCTCAGCATCTGCACCCTCAACAAAAATAGGATTCTTCCCCTTATCAACATCAGGATTGTTACGAGGAGGAGGTGGAGGCTGAGGCACCACAGGCTTAGCCTTCGGGCATCTACGCAACAGGTGACCATATTCATGATAGAGGCGACATCGGAAAGGAAGGGTTTCATAATCCAATTGTTGTACCCAAGAATGGGGACCCACACACATATCAAAAGCATCTGGCAAAGGCCTACTCAAATCAATTTCCACACAAATTCGAGCAAAAGTCATTACTTTCTTACCTAGGGTTTGTGTTGAAGACCCCACCAGCTTCCCAAGCATCGAAGCAAGCATGTGCAGAACGTCCTCACGACAACATTCAATTGGAAATCTAGGCAGCCGAACCCACACTTGAACACGATTTGGAAGCTCCTCAGAGGGATTAAAGCCTGCATGCCATGGCTTGACGAACAACCCAACCTGGTTGTGAAAATAGGGCCCCCCCTCAAAAACCCTATTGCGATCAGCCAAGCAGATAAATGTGACCATGAAGAAATTATTTGCAAGCAGCGTGACCTCCATTTCACCCTCTGGCTCCCAAGTCCTTCGTGCCCAAGTTTCCAAAAATTGTAGAGACACTCTCAATCCCAAAAATTTGCAATATAGAGAATGCTTTGAATAATATTCTATATCCTCAGCAATCATTTCAAACGGAATGACCAATTTAGGTCTCTCTTTGCAACGCTCCAGGCATCCGTTAATCTTTGTGATCCGAGATCCACCAGAAAAATTTGAATCCATAGACCCCATATTCGGAGAGAAGAGGGTGTTATCAAAAACCCTTGCTCCTTGACTTGGCGATTTCAAGCCCACGGCAGCACGAAAATCCATGTCGGGCGCAGCCCTAGATGGCTCACCCTGAGACATAACCGCCAACAGGCCTGGGACGGACATGCACAAGAAATAGCCAACCCCAGGCACAATAGATCAGAGGAAACCCTCACCTGCAACACACACCGTCAAACCCAAAAAAAACTGCAGCAAAAGGATTAACCCCCCCACAAAATGAAACAGACGCCCACCCCAACCTTTGCACAAACAGAGAAAACAAACACGAGCTAGGGCTCGAATGCCCTAGCTCGGCTCCTTGCAATTGCAAACCCGAAATATTTGGTTTAAATTTCATCTTTTGTCTGAAAGAGACATTATTAAATCAATTTTATTAAGGCAATAAATTACTCAATGTTAATGAAGGAAGTGGATTTAGGAAATCCAAATATAGATTTAATTCTTGTTTGATTGCCCTTCTCGAAGGGACACTTCGTTTGTTTTCGCTTTGGAGAATTTGATTAGAAGGGTGGTTAAGTCTTCCAGAAGGGGTTACCTTTTGGGGTTGTTGTATTATGTTAGTCAACCATTGTTTTGCTTTGGGTAGTGCATATAGTTGTATCATGTTTTTTTACCCAGTTTTCACGAACGGGGATGGTTGTACCTCCTTTGTACTAAGAGTGGGTTATGTGAGTTGTGCCTTCTTTGGAATGAGTGAATTATGTGTTTGTTGCCTCTAGTGTTTGGAGAGGGTTTTGACCTTTGTTGCCTCTTGTGTTTGGAGTGGGTTTTCTTTATGTGTTCCTCCTAGGGTTGGAGTGGTTTAATCTTATTGGTATGCACTTGGGATTCCCTTGGTGACTAGTCTTGGTTGGTATGTTGTCAAGTAGAAGAGTGGCTTCTGTTAGCGGCCAGAGCCCAAAGAGGTAAACTGGGAAACCTTCAGAAGTGGTTTAATCAAGTGATAACTAAATCAATGTACTTAAAAGTTAGGTAATATTTCACACTAATTAAGATAATTGAGCCTCGCTCATGGACGCAAGGGCTTGTATAGACATGGCATGGGACGGGAAGGCCTAGAATTGCAAGGTCATCTATTTTGTCTTTACAAGAGGTATTTCATTCTGCATGAGTGAGAATGGGTGTCGGGATTCGGTAGAGGCCACCAGGGAAACTCATAGTGGGGGCCGGAGCCTATGAATATTCCCAGAGGAGATCCCATGATGAGTTGTGTGATGACACTCTTTCTACGACAACAGTTGGTATTTGGTTTTATGTGTATGGTCTTCTTATCATACTCGATCTATTTTATTTTTGGAAGCATTATAAACTTATGTTAGTGATGTTGGAGTTGTACTTGTGTTATTCTTATGGTTGTATGGTTCATGTGATTGGTTGTGTTAGGGTGAGTTAGCCTGTGTCTAGAGTTTGATGGTATTGTATAGGATTCCTTGTTACTATCTCGTAGCACAAGGGGTGAGCCTTTGGGTATCACATGGTTGGGTGGAACGTACACCTTAATCAGTTGGGTCATCTTCTTGTTCGTGAGGACGAGATTTCTGGTTGGAGAGCTTGTGGGATCTAGTTTATTTTCATGCTTTATCCATTTCAGTTGATCTTGTAATTTATTACCCCTCATGTTTTATCGAGGTGGAAGATGTAATTTGTAACCTTGTTATTGGATTTACCTCATTCGAGGAATGAGAGTTGTAATCTTATTGTTAAGTGATTGTAATTGAAAACACGTGGTATCTCTTATGCTTTGATGTAATTTACCATGTTTGGAATGTATGTGTTTCTTAATTTATTAAGTAATTAAATGTGATGTTGTCAATTCATGTTTCTTTTTTGGGTTTTAAGTAATCTCAATCTCGTAACCTTAGAGGTTATTGGAAATGGATAGTGATCTTGCATGTTAATTATACTTAAACAAAAAACAAAACAAAAATAGTACGTTTGAGTAGTTAATTGCAACTTCCTCTAGGGTTGCATGGCAGGGCATTACACCTTGGTACATCTCATAATGTTATCTGGTCCAGTGTAAAATAAAAATCCAGAAATCCAAGTGTGTGAGTAAAAATGTGAGTAAATGATAATCAACACAATCAATAAGACATTATATCAATAGATATAAACAAAGAGTAATCTAATTTAAGCAAGAATCTACTAAAAGCGCCATATTGCTCTCTATCTCAAAAGATTTATTAAATCACGAGACTCTTAGATTTTGATTGCACTGTGACTATTAAAATGACAATATAGAGAATGAGAATGATAAGCTATATGATTGCTAATTGATATGCAAGTTATATGATGTAAAAGCTATGATATTGATTGTTGATAATGAAAGCAATATGTTATGATATGATAATGGAAACTATATTAAGATGCAATCTATGCTGAAAGACATGATTATAAACTAAATGATATGCTATTTTCTATTTTCTATTTGTTAAAATGCTTGATTGCTTAATCGTTATTTCTATAAAGTAAGTTTGCATAAAGTTGGGATCCTTTTCCTGTAGACAGAGGTTGTATTTATAGATTCCCGACAGCACAATTGTGAAGGGGCAGCAAAGTAAAGGTCTGGATTTGATCTAGAGGATTGAATGGTGAAGGATGAAGAAGCATGAGATGATTATGGAGATTGTTCCTCCCCACAAAAACATTCAGCCAAAGGATAGGAAGAATCAATGGAAGAAGATGAAGAAGTTTTCCTACAAATTTGTCTCCAAATTTGCCCGTGAAGGTTGAGATGAATTAATTAGATATTTCATATCTAATTTGGTAGGTGGATATGATTAGTTGTAGAATATATACTTCAATTTAATATTTAGATTTATTCAATTTAGGAAAAGAAGATATTTAATTTAATAAAAAAACTATAGAAGTCTATGTTTATTAAATAAATATGGAAGAAATATGATAATTAAATAAATCAAAGTATGAAACTTGTTTATTTAATTTAGATGAAATGATGTGATTAAGATGGAAGATAATTACAGAAGAATTCGATAATAATAATTAAATAAAACAAAATATTAATTTTTTTTATTTAATTACTTGAGGAAATAATATAATAAAGATAGAAGAATTAAAAGTGAACTATATAAATAAATATTTCTATTTATTTAATAGTAGAGGAATTAAAAGGTTAATTAATCAAATAAATGGTATTTAATTAATTAAATTATCTAGACCATTTTAGGTGTATACATTTTGCCCCTCTTTGAAGTGATGTGTTTACACATTGCTTCAAAGAAAATTTTGTTGTTGCTGCTAGAACTGACAAAAAATATTCGATATACCCCAAACGTTGATTTTGTTGTGATGGATGTATGCCCCCTCAAGAGATAAATTGATGATTTTTTATTTTTTTTGGAATTTTTCAAATTTTTTATGATTTATGTGATAATTTGATGATGTTATGAAGATTTGATGAAGCAACGATTTATCTCTTAACAAATATTTGTGTAAAATGCCCCTGTGATGAAATTTGAATTAAGCCTCCAGGAAATGAAATAAATAAATCCCATAAAAATACCCTCTTAATTAACTTATTAAAAAGCTAAAAAGGTTGAAGTTTGAATTCATTTGTGCCTTTTGAATTATGAAAATTTGAGAGAGAGTGATTTTGAGCAATTTGGAGCAAAATGCTAATCCCCTTTCACACTCATCGTTTTGAGCATGTGCGTTGAAACAACTACTTGACCACCTACAAACCTCCGGTATTTACCCATGAACCTCCTCATTTTACGTATTTCTCATTTTTTGCAAGTTTTATTTTGGATTTAAATGTTTAGTTTTCTTTTAGTGCATATGCAGGCCGCAGTAGTGCATAAAACTATTGTTTTAGTGCATCCCTTAGTTTAGCGCATCGGTTATCTATTTTAGCGCATCAATAGGATGAAATAGCACATAGGTATTTTAGCACATAGGTTAGATATTGTAGCGCATCCATAGGATAAAGTAGTGCATTGATTGATTTAATGCATTGACTTCATAGTTTAGCGCATTGAATGTTCTGGCACATCAAAACATTATTTTGGCACATTCAAGTCAGAATGATGTAATTTGTCAATGTCCTTGATTTTGTTGATTTTTTATCGTGTCAACCGTTTATTTGATATGATTAATGATCATGATAGATTAGATGATGGTCAACCTCATGATAAGCAAGGTTTGATGATTAATTGATGATAATTAACCTCATGATAGTTGAGGAATAATTATAGTTTGATTGATAAACCTCATGATAAGTGAGGTTGATTTGATTAATTGACCTCATGATAGGTGAGGTACAATTTTAGATTGTTGTTTGACCTCATGATAGGTGAGGTTCAATGATAGTTGATGATTGACCTCATGATATGTGAGGTTCAATGATAGTTTCTCATGACATTTGATCAAAATCTCACCAGAGCTGATTAGATTTGATAGGTTGATTGATGTTTGATGAATTGAAATAGATTACTGACTTTCAATATTTCGTGATGATAGGAGTCATTTGCGAACTTACAAATTCGAGAGTGGTTTCCTAGGACATGCGATTTGATACACAGCTAGTGCAACCTAAGATAGCATTCATCGCACATTGTAGTTTATCCTCTCTTTTATCCATGCCCCATATTAGGATTAATCGGGGTCTCCTGACAGCCCTAGCAGAGAGGTGGCATAGTGAGCATAATACCTTACACCTTCCTACCAGTCAGATGACAATTACTCCCAAGGATGTATGGTAGATTTTGAGGATACATGTTGTTGGGGAGGTTGTAGTTTATGATTCTTCAGAGGAGGGTAGGACTGATGCTCTACACAAAGTGTTTCAAGATGAAATGATTTATGGATATGAGATCCCATGGCAAGAGATGGTGGATACCTATGCTACCTAGCCATTAGTACTTGTTGGTTTCATTGGAGGGTTCCTTTGTCCTGATCATAGGTCAAAGGGACTTTCTATTGGTTGGGACTGTATTTTGGAGAGTATGAATGTTCACAGTACCAGATATGCATGGGATATGTGTATGCTCACTCATCTTTACCACAATTTGCATTAGGTTGTCTACCTCTGAGGTCATAGTTTGTCTTTTGGGGTTACATTACTTCAGGTGTGGGCATGGGAGCATATATTTTTTATGTGTCTAGTGATGGTGAGACAGTGACCCGCCATGAGGCCATACATGCATATATATGCAAGTCAACTTACTCAGCCTAGACTAGGTAAGTTGCAGCATTGGAGGAGAGTCTTGGATGATGTAGAGGTTTTTACATGGAGGCCCTATCTAGAATGTGAGCATTGGGATGATGATGATACAGAGATTCCATACCTCTTTCAGTCTATTTTTTTGATTGGTAGGACTCATTTATTGATTGAGAGATTTTTGTTTTAGAAAGTGTCCAAATAATATGGGATAGTACAGGGCATGCCCCAAGGTGTTGCTCATTATGCCTGAAATCAAATAGATTCTACTAAGTGGGGACCCAGCCTTTCATATGATTCTACAGTTGAGGAGTACCTAAGTTTATAGGCTTTGGTGTGGGAGATTCGTCCTAAGATTATCGAGCTTCCAATTACTACAAATTATGCAGAGTACCTAACCCTCCATCCTTTTCCACATATTTTTGTTCCTGATGAGCCAGTGCCACTACCTAGTGAGGAGGAGTTTATTGTTGCACATGGTCACCGATGGAGGAGAGAGGAGGGTTTTGAGGAGGAGGATGATGTGGAGAGAAGTGGTGATGAGGAGAGTAGTAGTGATGAGGAAGGATATGGAGATGGTGGAGATGGGGGTAGAGGTGGTGGTGGAGTTGGATCAGGTGGAGCAGGTGGATCGGGTTCAGCATCAGGTGTCAAATACTTCATGGTGCCTCATAAGAGGAAATCACTGATAGCTCCCACCAAGAAGTGTTTGCATATTGGGGTACCTTCCCAGCATCAGCAGACTCAAATTGTGAGTTTACAGGTGCAAGTACAGACATTATAGGGTTAATTGATTTAGGCCCAGGGGCTACTAGTGTAGACATAGACTCAAATGCATTCATAGCAATAGGCCCACGCATAGACTCTTGCTCAATTACAAGCACAATTGTCAGTTTCCCAAACATAGATTGCCTCTTTGACAATCGAGAGAGATGCAGCTAGACAAGCTACAAGGCAGGCACAGGTGACAGTTGAGAGATCACAGAGAGTAGTTGATGGTACCTTTGTGGCTGATTATATGAGAGAGGTTCTATGTGTTGGTAGAGAGGCTGAGTATTACAAGGTCTGATACCATGATGTAGTTCCCTCTGAGCAGAGAGTCAGTTATGCTCAGTCTTGATCAGGCAAGACTCATTCTAGGACTATTAGCGTAGGTGTGACACAGTCTCTATAAAGAGATCCAAGAGATTCTAGTATGTCTGGTGGAGGAGGCATTGGTCCAGATATGCTTTCACCATCTAGAGCTAGCACCACATAGCTCCATGATTGGATTCCATGATATATTTGAGGCATGATGTATACTCTAGTTTTTTTATTCACATCCATTTTTTATGTTGTATCTCTTTACATTTCAGACATCATTGTGTACTTGACATTATGATTTTTGAGATCTATATGATATGTGGCGGATTGATTGATCTATATGTGTTCTATACAATTCTATGATGGATGCATTTAATTTCTTGTTCTAAATGCCATGTGATGATTTATATGATGATGTTGTGGATGCAATTTATGATAATGATGACATGTTATGATTTACATATGATGTTATACGTGATAATGCTTATATTGATGATGTATGGATGCATGATGATAGTTGTATAATAATGGATATATATAAATAATATGGTAATGTAACTATATGCATGATTTTGGATGTGTTGTTTTAATGATATATGACATAATGATGTTAATGAAATATGATCCATTTTTATTTTTGTTATTTCAAATGCAAATATATGATGTAATAAATGGATGAATGAATGATTACTATGATGATACTTCTAATGTGTGATGTATGATATGATAATGTTAATGAAAATGCAATTATGTAGATGATTTTTTTTTTATATTTTTCTTATGCAATTTAGATGATGTGATTGTTGATGCATAAATGAAAAATTGGATAGATGATGGAATGTATGAATGATTTAAATGATATAATAATGCATTCTAATGTATGTAATGGAAATTATTATTCAATTACATGATAATGATGTTGTTTATGTTAATGTCAAGTATACTCAATCTATTAATGAGAAAATATAACATCATTTTTGAATCCATCACCAACTTTTGTAACAAAATACTCTGCAGATGCAAAAATAACATGAATACAATCTAATTTTACCATGAAAATCTATATGCAAGCATTGTCACCTTAACAGTCCATTTATCATGCTTTTTATCATCATTGAGCTTTTAAAATGTTGAAAGTGAGTACAAGCATCAATAGTATAATGTAGACAAATGATGACCTGAGTACTACTTTCATGATTTTTGATATTGCAAGTTAACTAAAGCATCTAGGTATAATTAAACCAAGATGTCCTAAGAATTTCTTGCTTAAATAGACAAGAATCAATCATTTTACTATGTGAATTCAGAATATCATCAGTGATACTTTGTAGAGCATGTCTCACAACAATTCACACAATAATAATGATTAACTCACAAATAGTAGAAAAATAAAATACCATTCTCCTTCCTAGCTTCTCTAGTTCAATACATCATCAAGTTGCTCCAAAGAAATGATAACAAAAAATCAAAGTATAACATTTGAAAATTCAAGCTAAAAGTGATAAAATCATTATTCAAAAGAATATCATCCACCTAAAGTTGTCTTGATTTTATTTGATTTCAGTTGTTTTATATGGATGGTTGATTTCCTGAATTGTTCTAATGTTTGATGTATGTTCAATGTTGAGTTTCACAATGATCATTGTGTTTTTTGTGTTGTCATATTGTTGTTTGTCTATTTGTTTAAGCTCAATTTTATTGCCTCCAATGAGTTCAAGATTTTTCCCCCAAGCTAGGGTGAGACACGACCATGTTGCTAGGATATGCACAAGAGGTCCTCCTATCAAATGATAAATGGAATGATGGAAAAAGTGAAAGATCAAGACATGTCTCAAATAGATGGAAAAGCTAGTATAAATCACAAGTAGCACCTGTTTCCAGGTTTTCACTACGTGTTTTTATTGCACTTTTTCAGACTTTATGATTTTTTTGGTATTTTTCTCCTTTACATTTTTTTTTGTATTTTATGTTTTTCTTTCTTTCTTTTTTTGTATTTTCTATTTTTGTGTCACCATGACACGCATTTTCTAGGTTTTCATTAAGGCGACCAATTCAATCGTGCACTAGATGATTCAGGTATAGAATTTCCTGAGATGGATTGTTGTTTTGATTGACATTTTGATTGATGTTTTGGTCATTGTTTTGATTGGTCTTTGCAGTTGTTGTCATCAAGTTAAATACCAATTTCACATTTTGTGTTTCATTTGTAGCATCATTGTTACCAGTATTTCTATTCTTTTTCCAAAACTTGGGTTTATCATTGTTGTTGTAGTGATTTGAGGAGTTTGTATTGTTTGATCCTTCATTTTAATGTTTTATTACCCCTCTTTTGACCAAGGCTTCTTCGATCTTGAGCCCATTTTCAATGACTTTCTCAAATGTTGGTGGAAATTGTAGATCAAGCTTGTAGCTCATTTCATCATTTAGATTGTCAATGAATAGTTCCATCTTTTCCTCTTTAGGTATGGAACGAGGATACCTAGCAAACATCCTTCACCATCATTGTAGAAATGAGAGAAATGTTTCACCTTTATTTTTTTTGGTATTGTAAAGGTCCTTTATTGTTATCTCATGTTGAATATTATAGGAAAATTGGGAGATAAAACTGTTGACTATTTCTTCAAAAGATTGAATTTCTGGTTGTAGTTTAGAGAACCATTCCATACATTGACCTCCTAAGCTCCTTGTAAATAACCTCATTAGATAAGTTTCCTCTTGTGAAAATTCTAAATTCATGGTTCTGAATTCCCTCACATGATCAATGGGATCTATTTTACTGTTGTACTTGTCATATTTTGGGAATTCGCAATGTCTAGGAAATGGTATCATGTCCACATTTGGATCAAAAGGATAAGAACAAATGTCATGTAATGAGTACCTTTTCATGGTTCCTTTTTGCATATCTTGAAGTTGTTGTTGCAAGTTTTGCATTTGATGTGTTAGGACATTCACTTGATCGTTGTTTTGTGTGTTTTGTGTTTCAGTTTCAGCTACTTTAGGTGCTTCTTTTAGTTGATTGATGTCAAATTCCTTTGGAAGTTTTGCACCTAGTTTAGCTAGCATCAAAAAGTATTTCTCCATATAGATTGTTCTAAAAAAATTTCCATAAATTTATGGAAATTGGGATCTTCTGTCGTTTGGATGTCCTCTTCAGTTATTTCATTTGCATCATTTTGGTGGAATCTGTGAAAGGGATTTTCTTCAACCATGGTATTTGGTGTTTCAATTTCTTTTTCTCTAAGTTTCTATCTTTGTAACCTTGTCAAAATTGGAATACAAGTGTTGTTATTTTTACTACACTTTGATCTTTTTGTTTGGGTGAGTGCCAATGGTATTAACTTAAGTTGAATAGAATGATAAATTCTATTGATGAGACCAAGTTAAAATCTTATTATTATGTTTCATTTCATGATTGTAGGATGATGATCCTAATAATGAAACTTAATGTAATAATCAAGATTTGTGTTTGGTGATTAGGCACTTTAAAATTTGTAAGATCTTGGTTTAATTTGAAAGTGTTTGACTTGTGAGGTCCTTTTTTTCCAAGTTTAAGACACTATTTGGACTAAGAAAAATATTTCTACTCTGACAAAGATCTGAGTTCTAATTTCAACAGTCTAATACGAATTTAAAATAGCTCTTTGGTTTTTTGCTTTGTGGATGTGCTATAATAGACCTCATAAGCGCTAAAATAGAATGTGAATTTGTTGAAAGACAAGGTGAATGTGCTATAAGATCTAGTAGATGCGTTAAAAAATAGGGTGTATGTGCTGATAGATTAGGTACATGCACTGACAAACTAGGTAGATGCGTTGAAACAGAGGTTGATAGCGCCAAGATACTGGTAAAATAGATGCACTAAAATAGTGTTTGTATGCGTTATTCGGATGCCAAATGCACTAAAATATTGGGTGTATGTGCTAAAATAGTGGTTGGTTGAGCTAAACTGGAAGTTGTCAGTATATTCATAGTTTTGTCTATTTGTTCTGGTTTTTCTCAATAAAATGATTAATTCCAGGATGTAATTTTCTAACCAGTGAAGATTTTGGAGATGTGTTTTGCTTGAAAATTTTGGAATTTTATGATCTAATTGGATGATACCTTTGAAAAATAATAACTTCACACACAAAAGCCAGATTGTAAACAATTGTTTTAGATTCTACATATTAAACACGTAGTGAGTGTTCTAGAATCAGATTTGATTCTTTCAATTTCCATAGGTTTGACACAAATAAAGATAGTTCAAGCACTTTTCTATTTTTCAAGTAGGTCACTTAGAATATCATAGTCCACAACTTGCAACTATGTTAGCTCACACAGCCCTATCACCCCCTAGAGGGCACTCGTATTTTTTCCTTTCCCGAGTCTTAACCAAAGTCAAATCCTCTACTTTTGACCAGGGTCTCTGATAGTTATATGGTGATTTTCTTGGGGGAAGATTATTCCCTCCCCTTGTACCATGATATAAAAAGTGTTTAGAAACTAACACGGTTGGATTCTACACTAAAGTTTGTAGATAGGGTATCCGTTCAGAGTGGCAAATGATAAACTCCCTCAGGAGACCTCCCAATCTTTAAAACAAAAATTTTGGGGATGGTTATCTTGCACACTTTCGTTGAATTGTGGGTTTCCCCAAATTCTCTTTTTGATTATAGTGGGTTGGAAAACTTGGCTTTGGTTGTTCCCACTTAGGTCGTTCCCATAGGGTGAGTACTTTTTTCCACTACGACAGGCCTTCTAAAGGATTTAATAAATCAGGATAGCAAGTCTAGCATTCTGATCACCCAGTTAAGGGGAGAGCATAAGCCTATTGCTTTCAAAACACAAAGAACATGGGGTTCAAACTAGTTGATTAATTAAGCTAGATTCACTATCTTAACCAAAGGAAAGACAATAATCAAATTAAAATTCTTGCAAACATTATCAGTAATTTGCAAGTTTTTTTCTTTCACCAGCGTAAATTTTTTTGACCATCATCTTTGACAAGCGTATTTTGCACCTGGAACAAGAAAATAGTGATTAGTCCTCAAATTTTTAAAATTCTACTAAAATACTTAGATGTGCCACAACAATTGTTAGATGCACTAAAACATAATGTAAATGTGTTATAATAACAGTTCTATGTGCTATAGAAATTGATGGATGCGCCAAAATAAAAGGTCTATGCACTTAAAAGAAAACCCCCTGTCTGATGAAACATAAATTCAGATGCACTAAAAAAGATTAAGGATGTGCCAGAAGAGTGCTCGGATGCACTAGAAGACATGTCGTATGTGCTACAAAAACTCTCAATCATGCTAAGACAAAACACATTAGAAGCCTGCAAGTGTACTTTTCAAAAAAAGATGTTAAAAATGGGGTTTTTGGGCCCCATGGTGGGCGCCAATTTATGTGTGAGTAAAAATGTGAGTAAATGATAATCAACACAATAAATTAGACATTATATCAATAGATCTAAACAAAGATTAATCTAATTAAGTAAGAATCTACTAAAAGTGTCATATTGTTCTCTATCTCCAAAGATTTATTAAATCACGGGGCTCTCAGATTTTGATTGCACTGTGACTATTAAAATGGCAATCTAGAGAATGAGAATGATAAGCTATATGATTGCTAAATGATATGCAAGCTATATGATGTAAAAGCTATGATATTGATTGTTGATAATGAAAGCAATATGTTATGATATGATAATGGAAACTATATTAAGATGCAATCTATGCTGAAAAACATGATTATAAACTAAATGATATGCTATTTTCTATTTTCTATTTGTTAAAATGCTTGATTTCTCAATCGTTATTTCTATAAAGTAAGTTTGCATAAAGTTGGGATCCTTTTCCTGTAGACAGAGGTTGTATTTATAGATTCCCGACAACACAATTGTGAAGGGGCAGCAAAGTAAAGGTCTGGATTTGATCTAGAGGATTGAATGGTGAAGGATGAAGAAGCATGAGATGATTATGGAGATTGTTCCTCCCCACAAAAACATTTAGCCAAAGGATAGGAAGAATCAATGGAAGAAGATGAAGAAGTTTTCCTACAAATTTGTCTCCAAATTTTCCCGTGAAGGTTGAGATGAATTAATTAGATATTTCATATCTAATTTGGTAGGTGGATATTATTGGCTATAGAATATATACTTCAATTGAATATTTAGATTTATTCAATTTAGGAAAAGAAGATATTTAATTTAATAAAAAAACTATAGAAGTCTATGTTTATTAAATAAATATGGAAGAAATATGATAATTAAATAAATTAAAGTATGAAACTTGTTTATTTAATTTAGATGAAATGATGTGATTAAGATGGAAGATAATTATAGAAGAATTCGATAATAATAATTAAATAAAACAAAGTATTAAATTTTTTTATTTAATTGAGAGGAAATAATATAATAAAGATAGAAGAATTAAAAGTGAACTATATAAATAAATATTTCTATTTATTTAATACTAGAGGAATTAAAAGGTTAATTAATCAAATAAATGGTATTTAATTAATTAAATTATCCAGACCATTTTTTGGTGTATACACCAAGAATAAGGGAAGCATTTGTGAACTAACTGTCTTTTCTCTCTTGGAGAAAAGTAACCTAGAATCTACCCTGTCACCAAATAGTTAGCTATATCAATAAACCATGGAGTGTGTACATTTAGAGAAAATAGATACTCATCGGGAAAAGAATCATCAACCACCCCTTCTTCTGATTGGGTAGGTAATCTAGATAGAAAATCAGCAATTAGCCTTTTCAGGTTTATCAACTATTGTTATGTCAAATTCTTGTAGTAATAGCAACCACCTTACAAGTCTTCCACCTACTACTGGTTTATTCATCAATTATTTTATTATTGTATAATATGTATGTATGAACACTTGATAGCTAGTAATCTATTGTCTGAACTTGTTAATGGCATAGACAATTGCAAGCATTTCTTTTTCTATGATAGTGTAGTTTAACTCTGCTCCTTATAGGTTTTTGTTGATATAATATATTGAATATTCCTTATTCCCTTCTTTTTGTCCTAGGACTACTCCAATAGAAAAGTCTAATGCATCAGTGTGTATGTGGAATGGAAATGTCCAATTTGGACCTCTTAGAACTAGTGCATGAATTAGAGTTGCTTTCAATTTCTCAAATGAATTCTATAGTCTTCAATCTAATCAAACTTGTTGTCCTTTGTCAAAAAAATAAAAAAAAGGTGCAACAATTTTGTTGAAATCTTGGATGAATCGCCTATAATAACCTGCATGTCCAAGTAAGCTTCTTACATCTCTCTGTTTTTGTGATACAGGTAGGGTAGATATAATTTCAATTTTCTTTGGGTCAACCTATATTCCTTCGTTGGATATAAAGTTTCCTACCACAATTCTTTGTGTCATCATCTTGAAACGATTCTCATTGTTGAGTGCTAAATTATTTTTCTTACACCTTTTTAACACTTTCTCTAGGTTACTAAGAGCTTCCTCATAACTTTCACCATAAGTGGTAAAGTCGTCCATGTATATCTCCATGCAATTATGTTCAAAATCAGAAAATATGTTGAGTACGACTCTTTGAAAGGTAGTTGGAGCATTGCACAAACCAAAAGGTAATACAAAATATGCATAGGTTCCCCAGGGGTAGGTAAATGTGGTCTTATCTTGATCTTCAGGTGCAATCTTGATCTGGTTATAACCACTAAAGCCATCAAGAAATGAAAAATATTTCTTTCCTACCAAAGACTCAAGAACTTGGTCAACAAATGGCAATGGGAAGTGATCTTTCCTTGTGGCAACATTTAATTCCCTATAATCAACACAGACTATCCATTTTCCACCTTTCTTGGGAACTATTACCAATGGTGAAACCCATTCACTATCTGATATAGGGTATATAAAACCTACATCTAAAATATTTTGTAGTTCAATTTTCACTATATCTCTTTGACTTGGATTCATGTGTCTTTGTGGTTGTCTTATAGGTCTATATCCATCATTAATGTAAATCTTGTGCATGCATAGATCAAGACCGATGCCCCTCATATCATGGTAATCCCATGCATATGTGGTTGAGTGTGCCTGTAGTACTAATTGTAGAGATTTTTGTTGTTCCTCAGTCAAGGCATTATTAATATTTAACATCCTCCTTAGCATAGTTTCCAATTCCTTTGATGACTCTTGAACTGATGAGAGATCAAGGCTTGGTATGATGGGAAAACATTGTTGAGGGAGTAAAGAATGAAATAGCTATGATATCTCTTATGTAGAATCGGTAGGTACAATACTTTTCAAGGGGTCTTATAGGCATATGAGATAATCTTGTTGTTGCGGGCTCCTACCACAGTCATTTTGGATTATATGAGCAATGAGCTCATTTTCATCCTAGTCATCCAATAAGGGGTTGTGCTCTATAGTCATCAATTTCTGAAGAGAACAGTTATCTTCCTCCTCCTCAACCAAATTTGGCCAAATGGTGTGCTCAAGGTCTGCATATGGTTGGGTAGGTGGATAAAGAACCAAGTTCTTTGTAATTGTCCCATTAGATATTATCATATTACCAGATATGTAACCTATAAATGCATTGGTTGTTTCCAACCAATGCCTTGCTAGGATGAGTGGGTAACCCACAAGATTGAATTTGGGTTGTAGTACTATAAAGTTGGCAAGGTATTCCTAAGAATCCAATGCAATAACTAGGTCTTCAATAATTACCTCAGGCTTGACTGTGGACCTATTAGCTAATTACAAAATAGTTTGTGTGGGCCTAAGGTTGATCAACTAAAGCAACTACATTGTTTCTTTTGGCATGACAATGATGGTTGCTCCCAAGTCTATCAAAGTGTTCTTAATGAGGGTCCCATTGATCTTAAAATCCACAACTGGACTACCAAGATTAGTATACTCAGGGACTGTAATGTTCCCCAACATGATATCTGTAGGATTCCCTAAGACATGAACTATTTTTGGATATTTCCTTTTCCTACCTAGTTTCTTAAGACAGAGATCCCTTACTATTTTAGTATAGATGGGGATGTCTTTGATAGCTTAGATAAGTGGGATTTTGATGTTGACATCTTTCAACTTCCCTAAAAGGTTTGTCTCATCCTATGTGTGATGCTTTTGTAGAGCTAGGCATTCAGGAAAAGGTGGCTTGGGATTTGAGGTAGTTTGGTGTACCTAATTTTGTTTAGGCTCCAAAGGTGGTTTATCAGAAGCCTTAATTGTAGGTTCATTATGCTCCATTTCTATAATTTTTTGGGATGAATGTCCAACAAGTTGTTTTCCTAATATGAGGTGGACATCACTCACCTCTACCCCATGAGTGGGGTATTGCATAGCTTTGTTATTATAAGCCTACTAAACAGGCTTAATGTTAGGGTTAGGTGTAGGTTGAAAGGTGTCCGCTACTTGGGTGGTTGGGTTGCAAGATTTTATGGTGACATTATTTCTTTTTGTTGTTGTGGAGGAGGGAACATGGGCTATTGATAGTTCATATTTTGTTGCTACCATTGTTGGCCTTTCTACCACTGAGGCTACCATTGATTTTGTTGGGTTAGCCATTGTGGATTATAATTAGAATCTTAAAATTTTTGTTGTGGCCAACGGTTTGGTTGTTGGTTCCAATTAGGTTGAGGGTTTGGCTATTGGGGATTTTTCCAATGGTTTTGATTTACTTTCCAAGGCTGAGAGTTCAAAGCAAAAAATTTTTGTTTCCAATAGGAAAGATGAGTTAAAGCTAAGGGGGTCTTGTAGTATACCTTGTCTCTGTTATCATGGCTTCCTTTGTTCTATATAAAAGAGTTGTACATCATCTCCTTCAATGGGTTGAAATTCAAGCTTCTCAACTCTATCCAACTGGATACTGGCCACTCTTTTGCATTTGCAATTTTCTTTTCTTTGCCTGCAGCTTGGACAATATTCAATGAGCATAGCCTCAACTTCCTCCTACTTTTTATTAATGTGGAGATTATCCAAATTTGTTTCCAAATGACTGATTATGTCCTCTTTCATGTTGGATAACAGATTTCTCAACTCAACTTTTGAAACCCCAGTAGATGACTTACCAAGAACCGATGTTCTATTATCTCTTGGCCTCCTTGTAAAGGTCTTGGAATAATTTCTACAGACCTTACAAATGTTTAAAAATGATTGTTGAGAAATATCTCCTTGGAAAATGAGGTTCAAGGCATCCATACAATCTTCATGAACCCCTCTCAAAAATACTAGCTTGAGAGACTCTTCTGACAACTTGTTCTAGGGGTTTTTCTTGAGAGCAAACTGAAATCTTTCAACATAATACTCTAAAGGCTCAACATCCTTTTGTGTCATTCATAATATGTCATCCTTCCTCCTACCAGGTCCTCTACAGTAGTCCTGATACTTCTCCAAAAATAATGTCTTCATGGTGTCCTAGTTAGGAACATCTCTACCTGATCCCATGAACCATCTCAAAGATACATCTTTGAGAGTTGCAGGAAAAAGCTTTAACCTATGTGCATTAGAAGTATAGTCATAACTTCTACATAAGACATCAAATTCAAAGAGAAAAGAATATGGGTCGTCATTCATTAACCTATAGAAAACTAGCAAGGTCGAATGAGGAAT
>VDFB02219423.1:0-10513 GCA_007258455.2 Sequoia sempervirens
CACACCCTCTACCACAAGAAGAGATGAAGGGACACCATTACACACAAGCGAATATGGAGGGACACCATCTACCACAAGTGAGTATGGTTGGACACCTTCCACCACATCTGAAGTTGAGAGTACATCATCACTCGGAATTGAGGAACAAGGTACACCATCATCCCCACGTGAACCTCAAGGTATGTCTTCTATTCCACCCTCGATCGAAGGTACGCAATCTAGCCCACCTCAATTAAATATTGATGAAATTGGTAGTGTAGAGTTGTATGTACCTAAGAGAACACCACCTAGAATTTTGCGTAGAAAGCCAAAGTTTTTGATTAATATTGATGAGGATATTTTGCAGCACATGGAAGGTAAGATTCTAGAACGCACTTGTAGAAGATATGCTGATAAGATTTGGCAAATGTTGCTTTGAAAGGCTAAATGAGACTGCAAGATGTCAACTATTTGTTCAAATGATCTTGAGGGTTTAAAAGTCTGAAACATCATGAAGACTCTTGGGTTGAGAACGCCGAATGCATCAAGTGAAAACACTATTGTGAAGAATCTAATGGATGCTTATGATAGTGTGGGTAAGACCTCACGCTCAAAGGATAGTAATGTCACCTGACGTGTCATTACATTGACTTTGGTAAGCTATCAAACAAAGAGATCTTGCCTCATTAAAAAGATAAGTGAACAAATGGGAATTAGTAGAAAAACTTTATCAAAAGCGTTGAAATTTTATTGTGAAAATTGAGGGCACCGATTCAAATGAATTATGGGCATTCTTGGGAGGCGCCACACAAAAGATAAAATTTGTTGAAGCATTGAGAACACTAATTGAAGATTATTGGAAGAATAATACAAAGGCCATCTGAATCAAGGATCTTAGTAAGAGAATTGGTGAGAGTGAAACCATGAGCCACATCAAGCATTTTTTGGATCTGACTCAAATTAATTTTTCATAAATTTCAAAGTGATTATCCTCAAATTAGTATTTCTCAAAGATTTTTTGAAATGATTAAACCTTTTTATGTCAAGATAAATCACACACGCACTACTTGTTGTTGTAAACTACATATTGAATTCTCTAACCATTATGATGTTTATTGTTCTATATGTTTAGATTTGCACACTAATGATGTTTTGTAGGATTGTGGCATAGAAGCCCCACCAAAATCTTCAAGAAATTTCTTATCAAAAAATTTATGTGAAATAGAGGATGGCCAAATATTCTATAAGACAACATGCTTGGATGGTTCATGTGAGTATTGGGGTGGCTTGCAATGAATGCTTGTATGTCAACATATGGAAAGCACATATGAGGTGGGACAAAAACTAGTAGAGTTCGGGAAGTATAAAACAGTGGCATAGGGTACAAAAGATGGGTCTGAAGCAAAAAGGTGTGAGTTGGTTATTCAAAAAATTCCAGTGTATCAGTTCATGTCCATGTTTCATGAGAATCTAGTGTATGAGTATGTAAGGCATACCCATAGAGCCCGATGGCTGGACACACAATTCAAGCTATGTAAGGACACCTTTCCACTTGGCAGCATAGTATCAGTGGTTGACTTTGTAGAGAACTACACTCTACAGCCACAGCGTGAGGTGCAGTCACAGCATTACAACTCCACATAGGTTTCGATATTTGTGCACATAGCATTCATACATGTAGCTGATAGTACAGAGGATGAAAGGAAGGTATTGAGGGAGTATCACTTTTATATTAGTGATGATCGCACACATTCTCCAGAGTTCGTGCAAGGTTGCTTCCAGATGTTCTACAACCATTTGGCTCGGAGGGGCATATCATCTACGATTAGACATATAATATGGTCGGGACAAGTAGCCACCGGTTCAAGAACGTGCACATGTTCTACTAGTTGTGTAGGATGCATCTCACTACAGGCGTTCAACATATGTGGAACTTTTGTGAGGCCGGGCATGGAAAGGGGGAGCATGATGGTGTAGGAGCATGCGTGAAAAGAGCATTAGCATGAAAAGAGTTAAAGTATAAAGACAGTGCACAGTTGACAAATGCAAGATCAATAGTCGAGTGGTGCAATGCTTTGATGGGTCCAGGTAATGAAGGTACATCTTCAGTTCATAGATATTTTGGGTTGATGGATGATACTAACATTGCACCATATGAGAGTTGACGTACACTAACAAGATGAGTGAGTTGCACTCTTTCCTTAAGCTCAAATGCGGTTCATGGAGTATCACGATACCGTGAAGATGGCATGCTTTTGTTCTTCATGTGCAATGCAAATATGGAATGATTGTGAGTTAGAGGTGCGGGTTGACAAATGGTTGACAAAGTTATCTTAGCCCACTTCATACATTATCACCCTCGATGGAGATTGGAACTAACGGATGGAATCGTCGATCATTTGACCATGTGTCGAGGATCTAGTTCAACAGGGTAATATATCTACTTGCTTAGTATTTGAAATTCCATATTGTTATGCTTAAATGCTGTATTCATAATGTTGACTAATTTCAAAGAGATATACACATATAAATCGCGAGGGCATGTTTATGGAGTTATTAGGATGAAGACAATGAAGAGGTATGAGCTATTACTTGTGTCGTTGTGTTGAGGCAAAAAGAAATTAAGGCAATTGTAGATGGAAACATTGAATACCCTATAGGATACAATTGTTATTCTTGGAGCGATGGCTCGAGAAGGTACCACCCACATAAGAGTGTTAAACATTGGTTGTTTGAGGACTTTGACATGCATCGTAAGATTCTTCATTACTCAAACCTTGTCATGGAATCCAATGCTTGTTTGAACAAATATGGGGGTAGACCTTTAAACAAGACCTTGTGGAAGGTCCGTGAGTCTAACCATGGGGCAATACTTGACACAATAAAGAGTAGAGCAGACCCGAATGGTTCATTGGATTAATTTGTAAGTATATGCACAACTATTCTTATTAATTTGTAAGTATATGCACAACTGTTCTTATTAATTTATACTTGATGGTAAAATTTGTTAGTAAGTCTCATTTTTTTATGTTAATAAATGCATATTTAATGTCTTCCCATTCTTGTAGTTTCAAAGGCGTCTAGCATTATGCTTTGATGGATGTTTATACCCTGCTCCAAAGCTCCCATTTTGGCATAGGTTATGGAATTTGGCTTCACACCTGCTAATTGCATTTGCTTGAAAGTTTCTAAAGCCTTTTCAGCAAATCCATTTTGTGTATATCCTGCAATCATCGTATTCCATGAGATGGCATCTCTTTCAGGAATTTTTTCAAACAGTTCACAAGCCTTGTCTATGCTTCCACATTTTGCATACATATCTACTAGGATAGTTGCAACTACAACATCTAACAAAATTCCTCTATTATTTATTCTTTGATTGATGTTCATACCCTGTTCCAAAGCCACCATTTTGGTACAAGTAGGAAAGATGTTGGCAAAGGTTGTGGAATTTGGATTTATACCTACCAATTGCATTTGCTTGAAACTTTCTAAAGCATTTTCAACAAATCCATTTTGTGCATATCTAGCAATAATTGTAGTCAATGAGATGACATCTCTTTGAGGCATTCTGTCAAAAACTTCGCATGCTTTCTCTATGCTTCCACATTTTTCATACATGTCTACCAAATCATTAGTCATGAATTAGGATGAGTCTTTTAGATTACCTGAGTCAATAGTGTGAAAATTGCAATCTTGCACAAATGTTGCTCTTCTAGCCTATGAAGGCAAAACAACTCAAATTTGTATATGAACATGCAATATTGATATCTTGATGATGTAATAAGGTTTTTTCAGGGCCATTTGAATGGATTTTTGGGTCTTAGATGATAGGAGTCAAAATTGCTTCAAAAATGCAATGTTGTCATAGTGTAATTTGTGTAAACTCATCATTTAAGTTGTAAATCCCTTAACCAATGGCTCCCTCGTTCAAAAAATAGTTGAGGGTCATTGGAAATGGTGTGTAAAATTTTATAAGGACTCCTTTTGGTTAGGGCAGAAGGTTTATTGGAAGTTTGAAGCATTTGAATATTAAAAAAACTCTGTTTTTCTCGATTTTCCAGCAGTTTTGACTATTCCTTCAATTGGTACGACCTGCAACAGCATTGTAAAGCCCTATAATGAATATGGTTTGATAGAGGGTAGAGAATAATTTCTTTTGGTGGTGATTTGAATTGATTTCATTAAGTATTAAGAAATTTACTTCAATTTTAGTGAAAGAGGGTTTGAAACCCTACCAAACAAGGGTTTGGTCACCAAAATGGTCATAATTCCCATTTCCACCATGGGAAAAATGTAAAAATTGGTAGAATGTTAGGTTTAGGGCCCTTATTCATGTTAAAATTTGTTTCAAAGTGAAAGATGGAGGTTTGCAAAAGTTATTTGATGCCCTAGGTCAGTTTTTCCCTTGTAAATGCATGAAAATGGTCTTTAAAATGCACTTTTCATAATTTTTTGAGTATTTGTGCAATAATAATGAATGAAAAGCATGGAATAGGTCTTGGGGAACCTGTTAGAATATTTTAAAGGAATTATGGGTGTTTGGGTGTGCCTTGAAATGTTGAACACTTCCTTATGCAAGCCTAGTTAAGCCTCGTTTATGGCTTGTAAGTCAATCTTTTGATACATTTATGGTGGGTGTTTGATCCTATGCTTTTGGGAAATTGTGGAGGATATTTTTAGGAGTCTAAAAGAATGTTTCATTTTCTGGTTAATTCCTTTAATCATTTTTTATTTTGACTATCCTATTGGTGAATGTTGCAAAGTTACATGGGCTTGTGTAGGAGCAATGGAAGAATGGATGTTTTTGGGTACAAGGTCTATTTGTTTGGTCATTTTCTATTGTGTGAAGAGTTTTTACATCATCCCCAAGTCATGTTGAGATGTTTTATTGTGTGATTCAAGTTGAGTGATCGAGTTGCATTGTTGAGTGATCAATTCAATCAAAAACAATAATGGCAAAGTCTGCCCTTTCAAGGTTTTATTAAGGGAAAGAGAGTCCAAATTGTAAGGGAAACAAGAATTTGTTAAATGAATGTAAAGTTGAGTGTGGATTGATATTTTTCTTCCTTTGCTCTGCATCACATTAAGCCAATTTGGAACACATCTCAAATTGGACTTTAGGTCCTTTTAAAGTCATCTATTTCAAATTAGGACATTAGGTCCTTTCAAATTGGAACACATCTCAAATTGGACATTAAGACTAGTGATCTTGCCATTATCATATATTTCAGTTTAAAGTCCCTTGGAACACCTCCTCTAAACTCTATATCCTTGCATTCAATGGTGTGCTTCAAATTGTGTTTGTATGATGCCTTGGATTGTCATAAGGTTTCTTAATAGGTCTTTGAAACCTTTGCTTCTCTAACATTTTTCTACTCATTGACTGTCATACTTAAAATATTCCTTCAAATTCCTTCAAGGTGTTTAGGAATGATGATTTAATGGTGAAAAGTAAAAGAGAAGGTCACGGAAGTGTGTGGGAAGTCAATTTTTCAAGAGGCCCTAGTTTTTGGAGCAATTTCGTGAGGGTTTTGTGTTTGAGCATGTTAAGGGTGTCATAGGAGATTAAAACTTGGAAAATACTTGGTTTGGGAACAATTTAAGATACCGTAGAAAGTTTCATGGTCAGGTGATAAGTTTTGAATAGGGTTGCTTTGGAAAAGGGGGCTATTTAGGCTAGTTTTGGTGGGACAGCAGATTTTTGAAAGGTTTGGTTTGAAACAAGTGCTATCAAGATTTTGGTATGTTTTGTAGCATCACAAAACACACCTAATTCAATCATTATTTTGGTGAGTCTTTTGGAAAAGTTGTTAGAAAAGTCAAAAAAACCACAGTTGGAGGCCTAGTTGGCTGGAAGCTTAGTCAAGGTGGAAAAGTGGGTTTTTGTTTGAGTCAGAGGTTTGGAGCTTTGAAAAAAATTCAAGAAAAGTCTCTTTGTGTCCCTTAAGGGCATTCCAAGGGTTTGGGTCCATAGGAGAAAGATTGGAGTCATAAGTGCACTTTGAGGCTTCTTTCCTTAATGTTGTTTAGAACATGGTTGAGATTACTTCATTGAAAAAACCTTCAAGCCTTTAAGTTTTGTTTTGAGTCCCATATCCTCTACATCATAGTGGTATTAGAGCAGTAAGTAGGTCCTATACGGATTGAAGAATCAACAATGGCACCTAAAAATCAGTTAGCAAGAGAGTTGGAGGAGTTGAGGGAAACCTTGGAAAGGGAGAGAAGGGAAAGAAGAGAACAAGAAGCAGCAAGAGAGAGGAAAGGATGAGGTCAGTCAACAAAGTGTGTGGGTTGTGAATCATCCTCTGTTGCAGTCTGTCCCAGCCCAGCCACTTCTATCACAATTCCATCTACCAAGTTAACCTTGGTGCAATGCTTCAACTCTTCCTTGGCCCTTAATCTACCTAAAGGCTAATCTATCCTCAACTTGCTCACACTAGTTCTTGCAGGGGTGTAGAGATGTCTTCAATGACTTCAAACCAACCTCCTAGGGTTCTTGAAGGTTCACCAAAACTCCACCTTTTCATCGCTTTCACCAAACCCTCATCTAGGGTTAAGAAGGCTACTAGTCCATGACCCCCAATTACGTCTCCATCACCAAAACAATTGGTTATTACTCAAACATTTCAAAATACCACCTCAATCTTTCTTCGAGGTCCTTGTCCCATATGAACACCTCTCAAATATTTTTGAGGTCCTAAGCTTTAACTGTCCGTACAATGCTTAAACTTGAAAATGGTCATTTCCTAGGGTTTTAAGCCATTTTTTGGTTGTTTTCAAACTGTCAACTTGTTCTCACATCAATTGAACTGATGGAGCTTTCTCCTTCACATGGCAAACTAGGTAAGACACTTTCCTACCTCCTCCAAAAAGCAATTTATCAAGAACTGGTCACCCCTACAAGTTATGTGCTCTGCACTTCTTGTCTTCCCTAGCCGGACTCTTCCTGGCTCGCCTAGGGCAAGACTTTGCCAACAGCTCCTGTGTTCACACAAACCCTAAATCCTACCATATTTACACACATGGAGTCTAGTCACTATTCCCAAAGGGCTATACAATTTGTATGGTGGGAAAGTGATCTAAACCTCCATTTGCTCAAGACTGCCTGGTTCAGACCAGCAACAGTGTGGAATCCAACTTATTTACAAACAGTGCTTGAAAATGAATAAAACAACTATCTAATGACACACAAAGCTTGTAGAAACACCACTCTACATCCTACACAGGTCTTGATGCTATATCAATCCATTAAAGCTTCAAGTACCCTAGGAGGTTGGTTTGAAGCCATTAAAGACATTCCCACACCCCTGCAAGAACTAATGGAGAGTTGAGGATAGGTTAGCCTTTAGGAGTGATTAAGGGCTAAGGAAGAGTTGGAGCATTGCACCAAGGTTAGCTTGGTAGATGGAATTGTGATAGAAGTGGGGTGGGCCAGACAAACCAGGGGTACCTAAATTTGAGAAGGGTCCTATAGGTTAAGGTGGAAAGCCAAAACACCAAGGAGGTCTTGCAAGCAAGACCTAGAGCAGGAATCTGTGATTGATTCCTCCAACCCCCTCCCTATCAGAAACACAAGAATACCACTTTCTTTAACTAATCTCCTCCCTTCTTCCAAAGTGATTCTATAAGCATGAAAATCTATTTATTAGATAACTTGTTGAGTGACCTCTTCATACGTAGATGGGTCAACTCCTTTTCATTATCCAATTTTTCATTAAGTTCATTTTTCTTCACTTTGATGATGAAGTCTCTAAAGTCATTTGTAGTAACAAAGGTATCATCATCCATGAACTAGCTACAAGCTAATACTTTGACATCATTGGGAACAGAGTTCTCATCATAAAAATTAAATGCTAGCCTATTTTTAGGAATTTGTTCATCACCTTGATTGATTTGGGGAGAAGGGAAGTGTTAGTTCACTTCCTCATCTCTAGGAACATTCTTCATAGTCTCCTCTTGCACACTCTCCCTTTCTTTTGGATTCTTTGAATAATCAACCAAGGGTGCATCAAGAGTTTGCATTGATTGGCTGTGAGCAACGTGTGCTGATGATTCTGTTGACAAGGCTTGTTGTTGAACAAGTTGTTCAACTTCCATCCCTTTTTCTCTTGCTCTGCCAACTTCATCATGCTGGAAAAATTCCCATCTACCATGGCAACAAACATCTTCTCCATCATTTCCATGGGACTTATGTACTTTGCAAAGGAATAACATAAGCATGATTATTTTTATCCTCTTCTATTTTGTTTGGACCATGAACATCTATTTCCTTTTCCTTTCTCTGACCTCCTTATTAGTTTTGAGGTTCCTTATCACATCATTAGAAGCATGGAAATGATGGTAGATATGAGATCTACCCCTCTCTACCCTCATTTTATTGATATACCCTTTAGGATCACAACTCATGGCAATGTCTACTTTCATTCCATAAATAGCCTTGATCAATAGCTATGCAGGCTAGGATCAATAGCCTTGAGAGAAATAGGCGAGGAGAACAAGGAGAACAAGAAGACAATGATGAAGAAGAAGAGCATGTGCGGGTAACTCAAAGACAACCAGCAGATGAGATAGAAGACCCTGAGGAAAGGAAGTTTATAAGATTGTTGAAAGCAGCACCAGGTCATGGAGGAAAGAGTCACATAGAGTTGCCTATCTATCAGGGGAAGATGGATAGTGAAGAGGTGTTAGGATGGCTTGATGCCTTAGAAAACTATTTTGACTTTGAAGAGATGGAAGAAAGGAGGAAGGTTAGGTTTGCTAAGACAAATTTGAGAGGTACAACACTGACATGGTGGACTAGTTTTCAAAATGATAGGATGGCTAGAGGGTTGGCAAAAGTTTCTATATGGGAAAGGATGAAGAGTTTGGTCAAGGAACAATTTTTACCATCGGATATTTGATCCATTTCATGAAAGAATGTTGTTGTGACTTGTGAAATGGATCAATCCTTACATTTATAATAGAGATCTAACAAAATAATGTGCAGGAAGGAGGAATGATAGGGTGTACACTGAGATTTCACATTGAAAATTGCATGAAAATGATGCCTAAAGTGTAGCATTAGGAGATCTACCTTAATGAGGGGCATGTTTTTGAGTTGAAAGTGTTTAGGAATGATGATTTAATGGTGAAAATTCAAAGAGAAGATTTTGAAAGTGTGTGGAAGTCAATTTTTCAAGAGGCCCTAGTTTTTGGAGCAATTTCATGAGGGTTTTGTGTTTGAGCATGTTGAGGGTGTCATAGGAGATTAAAACTTGGAAAATACTTGGTTTGGGAACAATTTAAGATACTGTAGAAAGTTTCATGGTCAGGTGATAAGTTTTGAATAGGGTTGCTTTGGAAAAGGGTCTATTCAGGCCTAGTTTTGGTGGGACAACAGATTTTTGAAAGTTAGGACAGTCTAAATAAAATCCACCCACAAGCCTATACCAGGCTCAAACTACTGAATTTAGGCAACTATGATATGCCTCTACAAGACCCCAAAGTCTCACCTTTTGACAGTGGATGGAAGAACAACCATGGACCAATGTATCACTGTCCCCAAGAGGCTTAATTTGTCGATCACACTAGGATTTTGATTACCTAGGGTCACCCCTTCACCCCAAAGCCTTGATTTAGATTCGTACAGACTAATTACAACTATTTCCATCACTCTTAAGTGCCTCTTTAAGAAAAATCCACACAAAACAAGCAAAACTCACTGCATGTTTGGGGTTCTTTAGAAGCAAAGAAGTTGGGACAGTAAGCATGTGTTCCAAAAAAAGTGTATCTAAAATCGATATATATTTTTAATTCTCAAAATGAGTACCCTAAAATGTATTTATCCTATAAAGATTCATTTTGGTTTGCATGTTACACCCGATTTAGTGTTTTAGCACTTACAAGCAAATTTGGTCGTCTAGTGCAAACAATTTTCATTCTGCAACTCGTGCAACTAAATGGACTATTCCAACATATTCAAATAGGCATGTTTACTCTAGGCATGGTCCTCTTTCACACCCAAACATGCGGAATCACTCTGAGCTGCGTTCAATCGGATCGATCCCTTAAGGGTCCAAAGGGCAAAATGGCTGCAAACTTCAACATGAAGTTACTTGGACACCGTGATACTTAGAAACTTCTCATCTGATTCTATGGAATCAAATTGGGCCCCTCCACAATAACCTATCACGGTTTTTATTATCTCGGAGTGGTTTTCCCGTGGTATTCAATTTTCAGTTGATAGAAAAAGTGTCAGATGGAAGCAATGGAAAGTTGCAAGGTGGTGCAATTTTTGTTCTACAACTCGTGTGACCAAACGGATTGTTCCAACGCATTCAAATAGGAATTTTTACGCTAGGCATGGTCCTCTTTCGCACCCAAACAAGCGGAATCACTTCGAGCTACGTTCAACTGGATCGATCCCTTAAGGGTCCAAAGGGCAAAATGGCTGCAAACTTATTACGAGGTTACTTTCGGACAACTGTGACACTTAGAAACTTCGTCTGATCATTGGGATCACATTGGTCCCCTCTACAATAACCTCTCTTAG
>VDFB02219425.1:0-24287 GCA_007258455.2 Sequoia sempervirens
TTGATAGTCATAATTTATAGTTATTCTCATTTATTCTTTGTTTTCTTATTTATTCTCATAATTTCTTCTCAATATATATATATTCTCAATTATTCTTTGGTTTCTCAATTTATTCTTTGGTTTCCCATTTATTCTCATAATAGTCATTATTGATAGTTATTCTCTTTTAAAAAAAAATTATATATTTTTTTCTTTTGTTTTGCCTTTCTTGTTTTCTTTCCTTAGGTTTCATTATTTTTATTCTCTTCACCCTTTTTCTTTTATATTTTGTGTGTTTTCTAGGTTGTTAATTCCCTTTCTTTCTTTTTTTCTTAAGGTTTATTCAATCTTCTCACTCTTTACCTTTTTCTTTTATTGTTCTTGTTACAATTTTTTGTTTTTTGTTTATTTATATATATTCTCTTTCGTGTATGTTTTGTTCCTTCTTTTGTTCACTTATTGACATTGTCTCTTTTATTTTTTTTTGTTAATCTCCTATCTCTGGCATCTTGGCTCTTTATTCTTTCTTTCCGCTTTACTCATTATTGCTTCTCTTCCCTGATTTTCGTTGACATTATTATTTTCATTTTTTTTTTTTCCCCCTTTCAAATTTCATCCTTGCTTATCTTTATTTCTTTGGTGTATTTTCCCTTTTCCTCCTTTCTTGTATATTCTATTATTTTCCTTTTTTGGAGTGTTTTTAGTTATTTAATTTGTGTCTTCTCTTTGGCCTTCACTCTATTCGTCTGTTTATTTTCTTACTTCCTTTATTGTTAATTTTTGTTTTCTCCTCACATTTTCTCTTTGACTTGTATCATTGGGTTTATTCTTTTTCTCTTTCATCTTTTTCCTTTTCTTTCGTGTTTGATCTTAAATATATATTCATATCTTCATTTATTCCTAATTCATTGTATTTAGATGTTCCCTTGCTTCCTTGTATCTTACTCTTAATTCTTGGTTTTTCATCCTTCTTAGTTTTTTCTTTCGCTCCTCCCTTATTGTAATTGGTCTTCTTTTTTTCTCTAATTTGTTGCTCTTCCTCATCTTTAGTCTTAGCCTTGGTCTACGTGCCTCCTTACCCTCCCCCTCCTCTCTTCTTTTTAGCTTGTCCAAGTCTGCAATTATCCTTTCATTCCTCTTGCTCTCTTTCATCCTGATGATGGATCATGTAGTGTGATCCGAAACGTTGATGCTAACAAAAAAAAAAAAAATTTTGCACACAATCAAACCCAGAAGCTATACAGACTTATGATATGGATTGTGGAAACCTATTATCATTAAAACAAGAGAGTTCATTTTTTTTAAATGTAGGGGAAAAAAAACCTCTTTTGAAGAAATATTCCTCTATGATCTCCTTGGCAGCAAATGAACTCTTGCAAATGCCTAAGAATAGCAAAAATGTGATAAACACCCTAGATTTTTTTTGAAAATATTGCAACTGGAAATGAGATTACAATGCAATATCCATTCCACTTTCTAGTCACCTAGTTCCCATGATGGGCAAGGTGAGAGAATTTGACGAAAGGATCTACATAAAAAATTAAATTGCAATAGTTTAAGGAAAGCACTAGGTGGCAAGCCAACTAATACCACTTATTCAGTGGAGTGTATATGCACTACTGAAAGGGAATACACTTCACGCTTATTCAGCAGAATGATTAGTACAATGAAAAATATATTACTTCCACTTATTCAATGGGGAGGAAAATTACAATCTAAGTTACTAGTTCGGGTACGGGTACGGTGATACAACTTTTTTTCCTTGGGTACGACGAGAATGAATATATGTGTGTGTGTGTGTGATGTATGTCTATATACATACACATATACATGCATAAATACATACATATGCATATATATTTAACAGCAAACCATACCCAATGTCTCCAAAAAGCTGGCATTTCGTGTTACTGCACCAATTACCTACCTATTTATGTATGTATGAATCATGTATGGATATATACATACATATATAACATATATACATGCATAAATACATACATATACATATATACATACGCATATACATACATAAATACATACATATGCATATACATTTAACAACAAACCATACCCAATGTCTTCAAAAAGCTGGCATTTCCTATTACTACACCAATAACCTACCTATTTCCTGTTAACTTACATAAAAAAATGTTTTAAAAAATTACCTTTTTTTGGTTTTTTTTTGAGGGAACCCTTGGGTCCCCCTAGGCTCGGCTGGGTTCGGCCCAAGTTCGCCTAGGGTCCTTCTCGAGCACCTCGGGTTTCGATGCCTGGGAAGGACCTTGGGAGAACCCAAAGGACAAGCAAAGAACCAAGACCAAAACCGTACCCACACAGGTACGAGGGGCAAAATAGAAGAACTTGGTAACATAGATTACAATGAAACCACGTGTTCAATGGGGTGAGTAAACCAAGTCATCCACTTATTCAATGGGAATACATACAAAGCTACCACTTATTCAGTGGGGTGAGTACAATAATCAAAGAGCTTATGCCAAATACACTAATGGTACTACCATCCAATGTTTACAATGTTAGCTCAGATGCATCAATTCCAAAGAGGAGTGCAACTGCTGATTACAAAATGCTGATAAAGGAAAGAGTTATTGATAAAAACAATTGTTGTAACACCCCCAGATAATGGTAAATATCATGAACAAATCACCCAACTATGAAACAATAGAAATATACCTTGTATAAATGATGAAGAATATGCTAGTACATGTCTAATAATACTTTGGAAATGTTACATCCCTTTTGTTTTGAACAAGATTATGGTAATAATAATATGGTCGTTATGTTAGTTGTAACCAATTACCTTTCATGAGAATGTGAAAATTGGGAAAAAAATTCTTAATTTATTTGATATAATTGCAATTACGAATGATTTCTTTATATATATATATGTGAATGTGTTGATGTGTTTTTATTTTAAAAAGGAAACAGAGAACGATCTAACCCTATTTCTTTACCAAGTGGTTGCAGGATTGTCAACACCTCGAGGAAAAGGGAAATATCATCAAGGAGAGGCTGCGGTCTATAAAAGAACCAATTACCATCAAGTCACAAGTTGGTGTAAGGTTGCTAACATGGTAGTTGTAACCTTGGAATATTATCACAATTAAATAAATATAAAAACAAGCAATTGACTTCAACTTTGGAGTAAGAGGAAAACAAGTCAACTTTAAATGAGCCTCATCGTTCTCCTATTGAAGTTGCATATTAAACTCTTAGAGCGCACCTTGGGAGTAAGTAATTGAATTAAAATATTAATGCCAATAATAATGTAAATCTTTAAGTCACAATGATGAAAATGTCGGGGGGTATTTCTTTTCCGTTTGAATTGTTGATGGCGGTAACTTCTCTCCACCCTTGCCACCGTGTCTTGGAGAAACGTCCAAGATGGACGCATGCAGATGTTTTCTTTGGTCTTGGCTCGCCTTGTGATATAGGGTGTCTTTCTTCATACTTCTCTCTCTCTCTTCTAGGGGGTATTCCATTGTTCTTTCTGTCCAAGCGTTGCAATGGCAAAATGCCAATTTTTGATATTCGATTCTCTATTCTCAAGGAGGAGGGTGATTATTCGTTGCTCTTGAGTAATTTCCACCTCAGTGACACTCTTCCGGACTGTGAAGGATCCCGAATCATTGTTGCTTACAACTGGAACGTAGGGAGGAATCATCAAGGGGTCTATCGCATTTCAACTCTGCGTTTCCAGGCATGTCTATTAAGTGTCTTTTATATTTGTTGAATCTTGAATAAGGAACAGACCATTACATCTTTTATGGAATTTATAGGTAATGATAGTGCATCAAGATGGAATCACGTTAAGTCTGATGATTTTTATTATCGAAACCTTTGCAAAATCTAGTGCTTCGATTAGTTGTATTAATTCTTCATTACCATGTTGATCCAGTCGTGGTCTCCTAATCTTGCAATCGAGTTGAGTTGAGTTTTTCTTCCAATATTGCTTAGCTATAAGTAAGGACCTTACCTTGTTCCTTAATCCTCGAATATGGAACCATTCATTAATCTCCTCTTTGTTGAAATTAGTCGGAAATACTTAGAATTGAAGAGCTCTTTTCAGCGTCGTCTAAGACTATCAATACCTCTTTAGTGAATAAGATATGAACATAATATCTCTGATTGTAGAGGGACGAATTGTGAGCTGCACCACTGATAACATAACTCTTGAGTCAAATATAATAATGTGAAGTAAGGGTGAGAGAGCTAATGGCACGAGAAACGTGCTCATAATCATTAAAACCTTGGCTAAGGTTATGATGCTTTGTATAAGCAACAGTCAACCATCAAGATTCAAATATACTCCTGGTCAGGACGGTCATTCTAGTTAGGAGAACCTATAGAGAAGGATCGACTAGGGTAGTACAGATTCTTGACACCAGAATCAAATAGCAAGAGGATAATTGGGAATCCTTTATAGACTACACCTCATGAAGGGTCGGGTTTCTTCCATTTCAGCTGAAATTGAAAAACTAGAAGTTAGTTATTGAATGTTAAAGTAGTTAATGCTCAAATGATTTATCTTTCCTGTTTGTTAAATGTGTTGAAACTCTCGTTAGGAAAATTAGTTAGTTACTCTTCAGCTGAATCTGGAAGTTAGTTGCATTGTAGATAGTTGGTATATTACAGGAAACATGTTGCAACAAGTCTGAATAACTTTATAGACACTCAAAAATCACACCAGCTCATGCTCAACACACCCCAAATCAATCATAAGCTAAGAAAAACACTTCAAAGCACACCCAACTCCACCACAACATGTTGGAAGATGAATATATCAGTCTAGTAACTAGAATCAGACTTGTATAGGTCTAATATAAATAGTGAATCACTGGAACAAGTCTGAAACAAGAAGAAAATCACCCAGCAAACACTCCAAAATTGCAACATCAGAACACATCAAATACCTTCATACTAAAACCCCAAAAACCTAGAACTCTATTGAAGCATAGTGTGATTCTTGAATAGAACCACTCCAACTAGCTATGGATTATCTCTCAAATCTGAAACTAGGAATCAAATAAGGGTTTTCATCCTCAAACGATTTAGGAAGAACGCACACGTCTGATCTAGTACCACAACAATATAAGAAATCTTCAACATAACAAATGAGCTGAAAACACCTATTTTATAGATTTTTCATTGCTTTTTAAAAAAACACTTTGTTTCCGAAAAAAGCATTTACAGCCTTCGATTTTCTTTTAAGGTGTTTTCTAAGATTAAATAATTCATTTCACATACAAAGGCTATGTATAGACATCAAATTACACAAGCATAATTACCTGCTGCTTCCGAGCTAATACCGCCAGTTGTCCACTCATTGTTCTTCTCTAGGCAACATTTGTAAATGAATTAAATAATATCAATAACTCAACCAAGTTCTCGAGAGAAAGCAACAGCTTTGAAATCAAATTTTGATCATCTGTAATGCGTAGCAGTTTAGGACCACTCTGGTGACTACAAAATAAATGTGTGTACTCTCTCAGAGAAGTTTAGGAGAACACCAGAGTTGAAAATGCTGAAAGGGATATCTTTACTGATTCAAATAACTCCCCGAAATGTTAGGGTCTACATCCATAGAAGTTTGGGATTATCATGGCATGAAACATGGGCACTGAAACAGCCAAGGTACAGCTGAAACCGGTGGTAGTAGGGACATTACAGAAACGTTGACGTTCAGCAGTCAGTCTTCTGGTACGTGATGAGAGAAAAGGGTTCATGATGGAGGGATGGCTGTGCGTGTGAATGGGTTAGAACATTCTTTGAGATATGACTGTGTTTAGGGTTTGGGGCTGATTTGGCGACAAAGAAAATTCATCAAGAAAATGATGAAAGAAAAATTAAAAATGGTAGAAATTTGTCGTGACATGGGTACTTACCCGAAATGCCTTGGGGTTTGCAGAATGAGTTGGAGGATATATTTGGCCTGGGGCAGGACTTTGGTTTGAGTATCGAGCCAAAGCAACTGCAAAGGGATTCTGTTTGACTGAAATGTGGACTCTAATCTCTGTTAATTCTATGGCATCCGGGTGGAAGGCATGGCCGTTTCCGACTGCTGTGGCGGTTGAAAATAAATATAAAAATGACATCTACCTTGCTTACCACCTTCCAATATCAAGAATCTCGCTATCCCTACAATTGCGACTACCTCCATTAGACACTAATCTATATTAGGCATCATAAACTTGTCTTCAAGTGTAGAACTTAACTCCATGGATTGGCCCATTAATTATCAGCATTGCACCTTCGTAACTTTGTTAGGATTCACAACATGTTTTATATGCTTCTTCATTATCTTATCTTTAATCCAAATGCATGGGATGAGGAACTCATTAGAAGTAATGACATTGATCTCATCAAAACCCTTATCTTTCTTGTTGTAATAACCTCTACCAAAGTTTTCCACTAACTTGTATATACTTCAGCTTAAACTCACAAACATTTCATCAAACAGTTTGGAAATCATAAAATCAATCAACAATTCTGATTTGAAGGGTTTAAAACAACTGCAACTATCAATATTGATCACAAGAATAATCACAGACAATTGCCATACATGGAGATAGTTATTGACATTTTTACAAAAACTTGGCATTCAACAATTTAATTGTTGATAAAAGTTTACTATGCAAAAACACAGCTGAAAGGTAAATTTTGCTAACCTTCGACCCTTGAAGACTCTCATATACATCAGAAATTTGATAAATCAGTTCCTTTTTGCCTCATTTTGCATTCAATGTTGTCCCTATATATTAGACCTTTGTATTTCTCCAACCTGCTGTTGCACACCAAACTACCATAAATTCCAATGCCAACTCCTTACAAGTGTGGCTCACCCAAACCAATTCCCTTAATGTGACCTGTATGATACTAGAAAATGGATGGCTAGGGTTTGCAAACAAATAAATACTAGCTTTCCATATGTGTCTTGGTCTCATTTTTATATTTGCAAACAATGAAATAGAACAACCTGCTCAATACAATAACTGTTCTTACAAATTTATTCTTGCCTACAAAATTCAATAAATTTGTTACCTGCAACTCCTTGAACCTATAAAAGTATGGCAATCTAGCTCAAATTTCTACACAAATCTTTCAACATTCAAAGAAACTTCACACAAACAACATAGGGCACAAATCGGTCAGCTCAATGGTGATCTCTGAGTGAAACACTCAATTAGCTAGGTAGGTTTTCATCCGTGAAATTAATTGCTCAAAGGGTTTTCGTCTTTTGGCTGAGGAATGAACCAAGTTCAACCTCTCCAAACTAGGGTTTGTAAATAAAAATCCAAGAATGAGGAAATATCTCCTAACAACCTCCTTTTATAACCCCTTTAGATCTTTATAGAATTTCTCATAAAGTTTATTTTATGTTATAATTTACTTTTTGAACCCTCAAGTCACTTAATGTCTCCTTTTTAAATAATTAAATATAAGTTGTCTTTAAATTTTACTTTTCAATAACATTTAACTATTTAATTATTTTCCGCACATCCATCCACAATTATGGAAAATATTAAAATGGTCCAAATATGAATTCTAACCATGCCAAAATAACCTTAAAAGTTCTCAGAATATTGAACTTTATGAAAATTGGTGCTTTCCAAAAATAGCAAACTTCTACAAGAAGTGTGGAGTGCTCCTAGAATGTCAAAATTGCATTTGGAAAGTACACCATTTGACTCAAATTGGTCACATGAATTCAGTACCACTATTAGCATTCCTTTCCAAAAATGTTGGCTCTCCAAGATTCTTAGAACTTTCCAAGAATGTTGGAATGGACTGAAAAGGGGCATTACAATTTACACTTGTTCTTCAAAAAATGCCACTTGGGTTCCATATGCATAAACAATTTTAAACGTGAGCCAATGAATCTATATACCCTATGTTGTAATTTATATCCTTTACCCCTTCACATTTTTCACAATGCTTACCATGATGACAAGAATCTTGTAATGATATGAAGCTATAAATTTGTGCTAATATCATTACCTTTATGTTTTGAATCGTAATCATAGGAATAGATAAAGTGCTTACCTTCTACTAAGTTAGATGTTTCCAATATAACTTTGTCGCTGCCGAAAATGCCTATGTCTGCAGCACTGCCGAATGCTTGCCCTAGGGTTTCTGGGATGTCCAAGGCGACATCCTGCGATGGAGTGACTGTGGCTACCAAGAACAGCGGATGCAATGCAACGTTCTGTTGTGGTTTGGGTTCTCAGTGTTGCTCGGGTGCGTTGGGAAAATTGGGCGTCATTCTTGGTGCGCCGTCCTCTTCTAAGTTTTCTTCTTATGACAGTTTGGGTGACTCGGCTTCGCCTTCTTCTCCTCCTGACATTACATCTCTGCCTAAGTGTGGATGTAATACCATTTGTGTTGGACACTCTAGGACGGGTTCCACACTAGAGAAGGATAAAATGAATTCTACTTAGGCGTTGGGTGTTTTTCCTCTGGGGAAAGGATCGACGAAAAACAAAGCCTCATTTCTGGAGGCGGCGAAGACTAGTTTATTTTCCCCTCCAAGATCAATGCAAAATCCAAAGACTCTCACAAGCAATAGACGAATCGCTCAATCTTCCGGCAAACCCACCTCTCTGGATTTTGATGATATTCTATCAAAGGAGTTGCGCAAAAATAATAAAACAATTTACAGAGCATGGTTTAATCAGCAGGTTCAACAATCTTTGGCCCAACCTTCCACATCTGCATGATTGGATATCAAAATCTTGGCTTCCTCTTATGGATGGAAATTTGGAAATTTATCCAAGCGCAAGGGGTTTCTTCACGGTGGTTTTTGATCTTAAGCCGGACAAAAGCTCCATTCTTAATCATGTTTGGTTGTGGGATGAAAGCTTTCTGCAATTGAAATCTTGGCATCCTAACTTCGACCCATCAACCGAATCATTTTCAATTTTACCGATCTGGGTTCGTCTCCCAAATCTCCCTCTTCACTATTGGTTTGAATCTTATTTTGCAGCAATTGGGAACTCTCTAGGAAACTTTGTGTTCACAGATTATAACTCCAAAAATCTTATCCATACAACTTATGCCAGGATCTTGGTGGAATTGGACATCTCCAAGGAGCTTCCGGCAGAAATTATCTTAAGGGCTAACGGTCTAAGTTGGACACAATCTTTGGATTATGAAGGAATCCTTTTTAGGTGTAGAAGTTGTTATCAAACCGGGCATATGGCAACTGAATATACAACAGTTAAGTTTCATTCAAATCAGGAGGCCTCTTGGTGGAAGGATTCTTCCCCCAAGCATTATTTTTTGATTAATTCTCCCAAGCAAATTATACCTTCATCAAATTCGAACCCCAAGATGCATGAAGTTTCTCCAAAGAATGTCACCTGCAGGATGGATAAAGAGAACAATGACGCTCTTCCTTCAGATTCGTTGAGTGGGCAAAATGGGCAACATTTATGTGACTCCTCTTGTTTAGATCGAGATGTTGGCAGCAAGGACACTGCTGCCCCTATTAATCAAACTACAGATTTTTCAGGATCTAATGCTCCACCTCAAGATCTTAAGGACTCGTGTGCTGGGGAAGGAGAAAATGAATGGCAAACAATACGGAGAAAGAAAAGGAATTCCAACAATGGAGTGAATGTCGACAATAGTTTGCAGCATCGATCCTTTACTAATTCTAGTTCAAAAAAACAAAATAATTTGGGTGGCAACAAAAGAAATGTAATGCAGGGAAAAGAAATTAACATCCCCAAGTTGGAGGAATTAAAGAAGAAATTGTTGGCGATCAACAAACAACTTTGAAATGGTTAAATATTTTAGCATATGGGAAAGGTGAATCAATATTAGTGGCTGGTCCTGACCCTGCGTGGTCCTTTTGTAATTTTGAGATGCTCTGTAATGGGGCTCTCTATGGAGACTGCAATGGTGCAATGGTTCTCTAATAGTGGTTTTGCCCACAGTCAAGGGCTCGAACATGTATCCTTTCTTTTGATATCAATACAAACTCTTACTTACTCATCAAAAAAAAAAAACTTAGATGTTTCCAAAAGATTTGCCTCAACAAAACCATTCTTGTGATTCATAATTTCAAAATTAGCAACATCAACTAAAACATTATTCTTACTTGCATGTATATATGCAGGGCTCTTCACCGTCAACAAGTGATGCATTTTTTTCCTTGATTTCATCAATATTTTCTGACATAGGCAATCATTAGAAATCATTAAAATATATTATTTGGTAAAAGATTTTTATCTTCAATTTGCATGGAAACTTTCTCTTTTGTGGCCTTCTCTTTAATTTCTTGCAACTTCAGTTTTGATTGATCTTTTTTCTTCATCAACTCTTTTTGTATTTTTATTGTGAAATATGGCTTCAACTTCTCTTCACACTGCTTAACAACATTTTTAGCCATCTTATGCATAGCTAATGAAACTTCTTACTCATTTGTTTCTCAAACTAGCCAATAAAACAAATAATAGTTGCTGGGATATATCGTCACTCTCATTCTAAACCAAGATCTTAATTGTCTACATTGAGGCTACTACATTTTCTGCATGATTCTTATTAGTGGTTGCAAAGAAATGTTGAAACAATTTAAGAATGAGTTCATCACATTCAAGATTCAGCATCACAACACATGACCTAACTTTGCAACAATTTATAGAATCATGACCCTCCTTGCAAATGAAGGACTTATGATCTCATCTAGACCTTGAAAAATTTTGACAATCAGCTGAAATATCTCCCTTATTATGTTGTCATTATATGAAACTTTACGTGTTGTTATTCTTGTAACCTCATGTAAGAAGCTTGTTTTGAAAACACAAAGGAAATACTTGTTGGAAGTGTAAATGCAGTAAATTGCTATAATAAGATCAAACCACTGTAAAAACTGAGTCTATTCCTCACGCAAAATGTTTTAGAACTGGAAATGCAATAATGCAAGTCAAATACTTCAGAACAATATATCACCACTCTTGCAAATCACATATATGCAGCAGAGCGATAAAATATATTCCATAGCCCACAATGAAATAGATATCAGAAAATTCATTATTCTCAAATCAATTGATTAGTAGAGATAAACTATCGATGTGTATTGGAATCCGACCCAGAATGGAAGGAGCAATCTGTATTAGCGTTTGCACTCAAAGAGGTGAACATATATTGCAGAGCACAGTATGCAATGAAGACGCAATCCAAATCTCTTACTATCGGGAATCTCCAATTGATGTGTGTGTCGGCTCCCACTTATCTCATACCATTCGCTGCGAACAATATTGAGCTCCGCCCTCAAAGTAGCGTCGCTTACACCAATAACGGCTCAACGATGTGTTCCAAATTTCCAACGCTAACGGATGAGTGTGAGTGAATCACGTGTTGGGTATGAGTGTGCGATCAAGCTCTGGACGGGAGTTGGATGCCTCGGTGCCTGGTAAGATCGGCCAAAGCAGGAGGCTTGACCTGGGCGTATATCGCTACCCTCCACCAATGGGCGTCGAGTTTCCTGGAAGCCACAAGCAAGGTGATGTTCAGTGAGAAAGGCGTATTGGGAGCAAGCACGAATTGCAGGAAAGAGAGACTACGTCCTCACCCCGAAGCAGCGCATAGGCGACTACATCTCTACCACAGCAAGCTTAGCTCAATGCTCAAACCCGTGATGATCTCTTGGGAAAATACTACCTAGCATATATACTAAGCAACACGCCAACTTAGAATAAGTCGGCCAGACAAAACAATAAATTCAAATATTAAATTTGGCACTAAAATCAATTGAGTCGTCGCAAATAGAGCTTATATAATATTATTTTAAATAGTGTTAAAAAAAACTTTTTATTTTCCAGCCAGGTCAGCCTGGCTCAATTAGGAACATGATAGTCCCCTCCTCCAGATTGTTGCTTGTCCTCAAGCAACCTTAGATTGGGATGCTCAAAAATCTCCACGCCTTCCCATGTGGCATCTTCAGTTGGCAGACCCTTCCATTTTACCAGATACTCCAGAATGACCTTGTTCCTCAACCTTTTCTCTCTGACATCCAATATCATCTCAAGTTCAAGTATTAGCTTGCCTTCATTGTCAAGAGGTGGTAACTCCATTGACGGTGTGATCTGTTGTCCCAAAGCTTTTTTCAAGCAAGAAACATGAAAGATATTATGAATTCTACTCCCTTGAGGCAGCTCAAGCTCATATGCAACCTCCCCAATACTTCTTGTGATCTTGAATGGCCCATAGAATTTGGGTTTTAACTTTTCCGCTCCAATCCCCTTGAGGGATGACTGTCTATAGGGCTGTAATCTCAAGTAAACCAAGTTGTTGACCTTAGAAACTCTCTCAGTCCTTCACTGATTTGCATATAACTTCTGCTGGTTTTGGGCACGCTAAAGACTTTCTTTCAGGGAATTCATGATATCCACATTCTGCTGCACCATGTCTCTAGCACTCAGAACCCTACTGTCTACAAGAATTAGATCCATAAAGGATTCAGCTTCATAACCGTAGAGTGCTTTAAAAGGAGACATACCAATAGACATATGATGTGTGGTGTTGTAGCAAAACTCTCCTAGATGTAGCCACTTCACCCTAGCTGATTGCTGCCCTGTAACATAGTTCCTCAAATACCCTTTAATCCATTTGTTTACAATCTCCATCTGTCCATCCGTTTGGGGATGGTAGCTAGTGTGGGAGTTAATTCCGTGTGAGCCAAACGAAAGAGTTCTTGCCAAAACAAGCTGATAAATCTACTATCCCGGTCACTCACGATGTTCCTTGGCAGCCCATGGAGTCTAAAAACCTCCCTAAAAAACAAATCTACTACTTGAGGAGCCTTAAATTCTGAAGTAATGGCATAGAAGTGAGCATATTTAGTGAGCCTGTCTACCACAACATAAATGCAATCTTTACCTTGCACCCTCGGAAGTCCAGTGATGAAATCCATTGATATGCTTTCCCATTTCTGATTTGGTATGGGTAAGGGCTGCAACAATCCTATTGGTAACACATGTTCCGTTTTATTTTGTTGGCCCACCAAACATTCTCTAACATGCTGCAATACATCATTTTTCAGCCCCTTCAATGAGAAACGTTCCCTCACTTGCTTGTATGTCTTGTAGAATCTGGGATGACCAGCAAGAGGGGTATCATGGCAAGCTCTTACAATCCTATCCTTGACCTTGGAGTGGGGTACAAGATATACCCGATCTTTGTAGAGGATGAGATCTTCAACTACCTTGTACTTGTCATCAATCGTTTTCCCTTCCAAAACATCGTTAGCAAATGAATCTTTAGCATACTCCACTATTATGGCCACTATCCAACCAGCAGATATACCGTCATGGCACAAAGATAAGGCTTCCTAAAGAGAGCATCTGCTACTCCATTGTTCTTGCCTTTCACATATTCAATATCAAAATCATAGGCTTGGAGTTTTCTTACCCATTTTTGCTGTCTATCATTCAAATCATGCTAATTGAGGAAGTACTTCAAGCTGTTATGATCCGTCTTAACCACAAATTTCCCACAAACCAAGTACTGTCTAAACTTTGCAAGGGCATGCATGATAGCCAACATCTCTTTATCATAGATGGAGAAAACCTTCTTTGAATTTGTGAGCTTCCTGCTCTCATATGCTATGGGATGCTTATTTTGCATCAACACTGCTCCAATACCTTCTCCTGAAGCATCACACTCAAGTACAAAAGGAGATGAGAAATCCGGAATAGCCAAAACAGGACACAAGCTCATTACCTCCTTGAGTTTATCAAATGCCTATTGTGTTGTGGAATTCCAAGAGAAAGCTCCTTTTTTAGTTAAATTGGTTAATGGTGCTGCAAGTTGGGAGAAACCCTTCACAAATCTTCTGTAGTAGCTGCAAAGGCCCACAAATCCTCTCAATTGTGTCAAGTTCTTAGGTCTAGGCCAATCCTGAATGGCCTTGATCTTCTCCTCATCAACACTAACTCCTTGAGCACTAATCTTATGGCCCAAGTACAAAATCTCAATCATTCCAAACTCACATTTCGACATCTTAGCATAAAATGAATGCCTCTCAAGTATATCAAGCACCTCTTCTATATGCCTCGAATGATCCTCCCATGCTTTATTGTAAATCAAGATGTCGTCAAAGAAAATAAAAACGAATTTCCTCAATTAGAGAATGAATACCTGATTCATACATGACTGGAATGTAGCGGGGAAATTGGTTAACCCAAACGGCATCACCAAGAACTCATAATGCCCATAATGACACCTGAAATCCGTCTTATGCACATCCTCATCCTTGACTCTAATTTGATGATACCCCGAACGTAGATCAATCTTGGAGAAGTACACTGCTCCATATAGCTCATCTATCAATTCATCAATCCTGGGAATAGGATAGCGGTTCTCGATTGTCTTCTTGCTAATTGCTCTATAATCGATGCACATCCTAAGTGTCCCATCCTTCTTTTTGACCAACACCACCGACGAGGCAAAAGGACTCAAGCTTGGACGAATATGTCCCATATCCAACAACTCCTTGATAGCCTTCTTGATCTCTTCCTTGTACACCCTCGAATGTCGATATGGAGTAGTGATAACTGGTTTGGCTCCTTCTTCAAGCTCTATCACATGCTGAAATCCCCTATCCGAGGGTAATCCAGACAGAATCTCTCAAAACACCTTGCACTTTTTGTTCAAGATAGCTTGAATGTCAATGGGAAAGGTTCTTTCTTCTTTTGGTGGACTCGTCACCAAGCACTTTGCTGCCCATGCTACTTCACCTCTTCAAAAAGCTCACTCCATCCTTTTTGTTGAAACCACCATAGGACCATTCTTGGAGAGGCCTTGGAGGACAACCTCCTTGCCGTCATGCTTAAATTTCAGCTCCATGGTTTAGTAGTTGGTGGTGTATTCTCCCAATGAATAAAGCCACTGTACTCCTAAAACCAAGTCCGTGTCACCAATGTCAACAACATAGAAATCATCTCTCATCTTGTGTCCTCCTAGGGTCAGCTCCATTTGTTGAATCCGTCTAGTGCAAGAAAGGACATTTCCTCCATCAGCCACAACATCAAACCCCTCAAATTCTTCAACTTCCAAGCGTAACTTGGCAACTGTTTTCTTGTCAATGAAATTATGGGTAGCTCTGCTATCAATCAACACTGTCACTCTTTGTCCTCGAAGAACTCCTCGAACACAGAGAGAATGGTATCGTGGTGCTCCTAAAAGTGTTGCAAGAGTACCTCCCATGGGACCTCCTTCTACAATGACCTCTTGTTCTCCCTCATTAGTGACTTCCTCATTGTCACCTTCTTTGGGTTCTATTTCATCATCTAAAACTACCTCAATGTAGTAAACTTGACCTCTCCCTCGACATCTGTGATGCTCATTCCATTTTTCTTGGCAATGGTAGCAGAAGCCCTTCCTACGAAGTTCGTTCCTTGACATGTTTGAACCATTTGGTCCTAGAGGGGGACCCTTAGGTGGAGGATTTGCCTTAGGGAAAGGCTTCCTTGGCTGCCCAACTGGTGTGCTCTTGACAATGGGTTTACTCTTCTTGGTGGAATTCTCAAGACTCAAAGCCCTCTGAATAGCTTCCTCAAGTGTTGTTGGCTCCAAAGCCCTCACCAAGCCACAGAAAGAATCTGATAGACCTTCAATGAAAAAGAACATGAGCCTCTTATCTGAGACATCTGGTACCATCGCAGCAAGCCTCTGAAATTCTGAAACATATTCATCCATAGTACCCATCTGCTTTAGTCTTGTCAATTCCTGGAAGAACACTTCAGGATCTTTCCTATCAAACCTATCCATCAATTTTTGTGTGAAATCTGCATATGTCTTCACAAGTCCAAAGCCCTGAGTCACAATACCATGGTGCCACCATTCATGAGCCAAGTCCTCCAAGTGCAGTATGGCGAATTTGATAGCTTCATCTTCAGTCATGGGGTTGAGAGAAAAATATGTGTTCAATTTCTGGACCCATGCATGTGCAGTCACCTTTCCCAAGCCATCAAAAGTTGGGAGTGAAATCTTACTAACTTTGTTTTGAAGATCCTTGTTTATCCGTTGTGGACGGGATCTCCCATCGCTTCCAAAAGCCCTCCCATCCATGTTGAATTGATCAAATGGATTGGCTGCCTGAGTTTCATCATCTAACTTCATGTAGTCCTGGACAATGGAGCTGAAACTAAGATATTATTCTTCATGTGTTGCCTTTGTGTTGGGCAAGAACTTGGGTTGGGAAAGATTGTGAGACGATTCTCTCGATGTCCTGTTGTGCTCACCCCCTTCTGATTGTTCATGATTCCTTTCTTCGGCAATGTTGGGCCCTGATTTGTTGTTGTCCATAGCCGTGGTCAGTGATTGCATCATTTGCAGTAGTGCTTGATTGGTCTGATCTTGCTTTTCCATGAAGGCTTTGAATTCATTGACCTGATCCTCCTTCTTCTTACCTCTACCTCCAATCCCTTTGCTGGTATCTAGCTAGTAGCTTCCAATTTCTTTCTCTCTCTTTCAATGGTTCTCATATCCCGTTGGCTCAATTGCATCAATCAACGATCACCCACAGGCTGGCAGAATCCAATGCTCTGATACCACTGTAAGAAGCCTCTTTTGAAAACACAAAGGAAATACTTACTAGATGTGTAAATGCAGTAAATTGCTATAATAAGATCTAACCACTGTAAAAACTGAGTCTATTCCTCACGCAAAATGTTTCAGAACTAGAAAAGCAATAATGCAAGTCAAATACTTCAGAACAATATATCACCACTCTTGCAAATCGCATATATGCAACAAAGCGATAAAATATATTCCACGGCCCGCAATGAAATAGATATCAAAAAATTCATTATTCTCAGATCAATCGTTCAACAGAGATAAACAATCGATGTGTATTGGAATCTGACCCAGAATGGAAGGAGCAATTTGTATTAGCGTTTGCACTTAGAGAGATGAATATATATTGCAGAGCACAGTATGCAATGAAGACGCAATCCAAATCTCTTACTATCGGGAATCTCCAGTTGATGTGTGTGTCGGCTCCCACTTATCTCAGACCATTCGCTACAAACGATATTGAGCTCCACCCTCAAAGTGGCATCGCTTCCACCAATAATGGCTCAACGATGTGTTCCAGATTTCCAACGCTGATGGATGAGTGTGAGTGGATCGTGCACTGGGTATGAGTATGTGATCAAGCTCTGGACGGGAGTTGGATGCCTCAATGCCTAGTAAGATCGCCTAGAGCTGAAGGCTCGGCCTAGTCGTATATCACTACCCTCCACCAATGGGCATCGAGTTTCCTGGAAGCCACAAGCAAGGTGATGTTCAGTGAGAAAGGCGTATTGGGAGCAAGCACGGATCGCAGGGAAGAGAGACTACTCCTCACCCTGAAGCAGCGCATAGGCGACTACATCCCTGCCACAGCAAGCTTAGCTCAATGCTCAAACCCATGATGATCTCCTAGGAAAAGCCTACCTAGCATATATACTAAGCAACACGCCAACTTAGAATAAGTCGGCCAGACAAAACAATAAATTCAAATATTAGTTTTGGCGCTAAACTCAATTGAGTCGGCCCAGATAGAGCTTATATAATATTATTTTAAACAGTGTTAAAAAACACTTTTTATTTTCCAGCCAAGTCGACATGGCTCAATTAGGAACATGACAGCTCACTAATACAAGTGATGACTACAAGTCTCACATCTTTGTCAAGGTGTCTCAAAAGCTCGAGCTTAATCAAAGAAGCAATTCACAAAATCACAAGTTGTGTTAGTTTTAGGATCAGAAATTAAATAAGCAAATATAGAACAATTTTAATTAATTTGACACAGCATATACCCTAGGAAAACCCTCCAACTTGAGGGAGAAAAACCCAACAACAATATATCTCTTATATATTAAATAATGGAAAGCAATTCGCTTTTACAATGAAGCCAAATACAAGGCCGAATTGATTAGTACCACACTTGATGCAATCTCAAACAAAAATATCAAACTTCTTCAATGAATCCATCTGTTGAATGTAAGACACGACTTCTTGCTAAGATGCGAACTTGAACAAAGATGAATGAATATGAAATGATGGAGAGTGAGCACCTATATATACAATATATCGTGCCTCTTCATGAAAGGTCAGCTTGCTCATTAAACAAAGTGTCTCTTCACTATAGTCGGCCTCCTTTGAAATGAGTAATATAAATATTAATTACAAACAAATGAAATCGCCTCCAATAAATAAATAGCCGTTGGCTATATTTAATTTATTGCTTTGTTAAAATCGCCGCTAGAAGTATGAGGCCCGCGGCTACACATCAACACTCCCTCTTAGCTAGGGAAGAATACTTCCAGATATCCAATGTCATGGAGTCTCTCAGCAGGCACTTTACCATCTTCACACCCATTTGTGGAAAAGGGCTCATCAGAGTCACTCAAGTAGATATCATCCACCATGGCTACTCCCATGTATGGAAAGGAACAAGTGTACAAGTGCCCATCATGGAGTCACTCAACATGATGTCATCATGGAGTCTCTCAACGTGATGTCATCATGGAGTCTCTCAACATGATGTCCACCATGGCTACTCCCAGAGAGTGGATAAACACAAGTACAAGGAAATCATCACGGAGTCTCTCAACGTGATGTTGTCATGGAGTCTCTCAACATGACATCCACCATGGCTACTCCTAGAGGGTGGAAAAAGGGCTTTCACCTCAAATTTCTCTATCATAGAGAAAGATGCACTAACAAGGGCTTTCACCTTAAATTTCTCTCTCACAGGGAAAGATGCATTATAGCAAATCACAGAAGAATCACTGATGTTGAGTCTCCCTCTCAGCTAGGGCTTTATTCTCCACAACTCCAAGCTTGTCTCGAAAGTGCACAAACTTCAGTCTGGAGAGAGGCTTGGTGAGAATATCAACCGTCTGATCATCAGTGCAAATATATCTCAACTGAATAGCTTTTCTCAATACCGTATCTCTGATGTAGTGGTATTTGATCTCAACATATTTTGTTTTGTCATGAAACACTGGATTGACAGAAAGCTTCACACAGCTTTGATTATCACAATGAATAACAGTCGACTCCAATGATTGTCCAAACAATCCTGCAAGGAGCTTTCGAAGCCACACTGCTTCTTGAGCTGCTACACATGCTGCAATATACTCTGCCTCTGCAGTGCTTAGTGCCACTGAAGACTGCTTCCTGCTACACCAAGAAATCATCACAGACCCCAAACTAAAGCAACATCCAGATTACTCTTAGTCGGTCACTGCCCAATCAGAATTAGAATATCCTTGCAGCTTTAGGTCCACATTGGAAGAGTATCTCAAGCCATATCCAACTATGCCAAGCAAGTATCTCAGGATATGCTTTGCTGCAACTAGATGTATTTTCCTTGGTTCACATGAGCCCGACTAAGTGCACTCACTGCATAGCAAATATTTGATCTAGTATTGACTAGACCTCTTGATCAATCAGCTACACGTACATGAGTAGGATCCACAGTTTGAACTAGCTGCAGACTCACTTAACTTCTTCAGGTTGGTTTCCATTGGTGTAGACATGGATTTGCAATCCATCATACCAAATCTCTTCAAGATGTCTATAGTATACTTCCCTTGACTCAGAATAATCTCATTGGGTCTCTGCCACACTTCCAAACCTAGGAAGTAATGCATATATCCTAGATCCTTCATCTCGAATTCAAAAGCTAACTCCTTGCATTTGGTAACGAGATATTCTGCTCCAGTAAGAAATAGATCATCAACATAAAGAACCAAGATTAATGCCTCACTATCAACTACCTTGAAGTAAAAAATTTGAATCAGCATCATTCTTGGAGAACCCCAAGCTCATCAAGTATCGATCAATCCTCTCATACCAAGCACGAGGAGCCTGCTTAAGGCCATACAAAGCCGTCTTCAATTTACAAACATGAGATTCCTTCCCATGAATCTCAAAGTCATCAGGTTGCTCAATGTATACCTCTTCTTCAATCATGCCATTAAGGAATGTTGTCTTCACATCCATCTGATGTAGCTTCCATCCCTTAGCTGCTACAATAGCAATAATGGTCCTGATGGATGTATAACGAGCAACCGGAGAAAAGGTTTCTTAATAATCTATTCCCTCTTTCTAAGAGAATCCTCCAGCCACAAACTTAGCTTTGTACTTCTCAATGCTTCCATAAGCCGCATGCTTGATCTTGAAAAGCCATTTAGAAGATACAACTGATTTCCCTTCAAGTCTTGGTACAATATCCCAAACATCATTCTTGATGATAGATTGATATTCTTCAGCCATAGCATCTCTCCATACTTGCTGACTTGATGCTTCCTCAACACTAGAAGGCTCAGATTCAATGATATGACTCATTAATGCAACATAGCTGGGAAACTTTTGTGGTCTTTTGCTTTCTCTGAATGTTCCTCTAGGAGCTGCAAACTTTTACGCCTCTGCATTGTTTCTAGCCGGTCTCTTTAGACCTATGATATCTCTGCAGCCTTGCTCGGTTGGTTCCAAGGCTCAGCTAGATCTGCCATCTTCTTAAGTTCCGGTGAACTCCCTCTAAATCCGGGAGGAATGATCCAGCGCGTCCATGTCACGAGGAGTCTCAGTCTTTATTCTATCTCCATGTATGAACCTTTGGATCTTTTGGATACAAACATCTTCTTCAAAAGTGACATCTACTAATCTCATCACATTTTAGGCGCAGGGATATAAATCATGAGCTTTTGAAGATTCCGCCTTAACCCGCAAATATTCCTTTCTTGCGGATGGTTCCTAGCAGATCTAACATCTTTGGGGTACCATGTCGTTATAGCAAGGACAAAGATTCTCAAGTGACTAACCTCCGGCTTCACACCTGTGAAGGCTTCTTCAAGAGTCATATTCTCCAAAATACGATGAGGGCTCCGATTCTGAACATACACTGCAGTTCTAGATGCTTCTGCCCAAAGAAAGGTTTGCAAGTCTTGATTATGGATCATAGCTTTAGCTACCTCAACAATGGATCTATCTTCCTTTCTGCAACTCCATTTTGTTGTGGATTGTAAGGAATACAAAACTCCCTCTTAATCCCTACCTTGATACAAAAGTTATGGAAGCCTCTAGAGATGTATTCTCCTCCGTTATCAGATCTTAGAACTTTGATCCTCTTCCCAGACAAGTTATCTACTTGAGCCTTAAATTCTTTGAATTTCTCAAGTACTTCTTCAGATTCCTTAGTCTTTAAGAAATAAAACCAAGTCTTTCTAGAGTAGTCATCAATGAAAATTACATAATACCAAAAACCACTCAAAGATGCAAGAGACATTGGACCACACAAATCAGAATGAATAAGACTAGAATGCATTTTGATCTACTTTCACTACTATGAAAAGGACCTTCAGTATTCTTACCCAATGCGCATCCTCGGCAAGTACCATCATGCTCATGATTGAGTTTTGGAAGGCCAGTGACCATCTTCTCCATGGATGGAAGAGCTCTGAAATGGAGATAAGCAAGTCTTCTATGCCAAAGCTCTCTTGAATTAGTGGAATCATGCAACAATATCTGCATTGGACGAATGGAAAGTCTATAAAGACTCTCTTGCTGAACACCAATCACTCGGGCTGTCTTGATGCTAGAGTTCTTCGGCCAAGCAAGAACTTTTCCCTCGAAAAATGCAACTTGATATCCTTTGTCCTCCAAAGCTGAAATTGATACAAGGTTCCTCTTGATACCTGGAACGAACAACACATCGCTCAAATGAAGAGAGATGCCGGAATCTAGGTGAAGAGAGGAGGCTCCAACACCTTTCACTGAATAGCATGCATCATCTCCAATTATTACTTGAATGTTAGTATCTCTCTCCACCAAATCTGAAAGATGCTCTCTAAATCCGGTAATGTGTCGAGAAGCGCCACTATCAATCAACAATGTGTTGCTATCGGTTGGAACATTGCTTGATAAGGCTGAGATAAATAGAAATCCGCTTGAATTATCTCTTGAGTCCTTCTAAGGAGAGACATCACCCACATTCGCAGTAGAGGCATGTTGCTTTGGTCTTGTTGCACAATCTCTCGCATAGTGACCAAACTTGTCACATCTGAAGCACTGTATATGGGAGAGATCCTTCTTCTTCTTAGATTCAGGAGTAGCATCCGATCTTCTGTCTCTATTCCTCTTGAAATTGCTTTTCCTTCCTTCTCTTCCTTTCCTCTTCGATGTTTGAGCAGCAAGTACATGATTGTCTTCATTGTTAGAACTTCGTCCATTACCTCTTGCTGCCAATCTTGATTCCTTTTGAATACAATCTACTCTAAGGCGATCAAACTTTGGTAGCTTCGATCTTCCACTGATACCTTGGATAAATGGCTCCCAAGATTGAGGAAGACCGTTAAGTGCCAACATGACTAAGTCTTTATCATCAACCCTATTACCAATGGCACAAAGCTGATCTCTCAACTCAGTGATCTTCATGAAAAAGGAGATAACTGAATCTCCTTTCGCCATCTTGATGTGATGAAGTTGTTGCCTCAATGCAAGAGCTCTGCTTGTATTATTGATCTCATATAGTCCCTCCAAGGTCTTGAACATTTCTCTAGCTGTCTTCAACTTGGAGATAATAGGCACAAGGTGATCCTTCACATAATCAATCAATATCTTCTTGGCCTTTGTGCCATTCTTCCTCCTTTGTGTCTGCTCGGTCTCATCGGAAGGTTCGGGTACCTCTTTCTCCATGAACTCGAGAATGTCATTTTCTTCCAATGCAATAAGAACTCTAAACTTCCAAGAGGTGAAGTTAGAGGCACCATCAAGTCTATCTTCAACCTTAAGTCCATTCACCATTTTCGTAGATAAAATAGACACACAAAGATGAGAATAATAGCGGAAGATAATGTTGCTTATATAAATCTGATCACGATCTTGCTTAAACCCGCTCTGATACCATGTTAGTTTTAGGATCAGAAATTAAATAAGCAGATATAGAACAATTTTAATTAATTTGACACAGCATATACCCTAGGAAAACCCTCCAACTTGAGGGAGAAAAACCCAGCAACAATATATCTCTTATATATTGAATAATGGAAAGCAATTTGCTTTTACAATGAAGCCAAATACAAGGCCGAATTGATCAGCACCACACTTGATGCAATCTCAAACAAAAATATCGAACTTCTTCAATGAATCGATCTGCTAAATGTAAGACGCGGCTTCTTGCTAAGATGCGAACTTGAACAAAGATGAATGGATATGAAATGATGGAGAGTGAGCGCCTATATATACAATATATGGTGCCTCTTCATGAAAGGTCGGCTTGCTCATTAAACAAAGTGTCTCTTCACTATAGTCGGCCTCCTTTGAAATGAGTAATATAAATATTAATTACAAACAAATGAAATCGCCTCCAATAAATAAATAGCTGCTGGCTATATTTAATTTATTGCTTTGTTAAAATCGCCGCTGGAAGTATGAGGCCTGCGGCTACACATCAACAAGTTGCATCATCTAAGAATGTGACTGTTATACCAAAGATAATCAATTTTCCACCTCCTCCAAGCAGCCAAGTAATTCATCTTTCAATTGAGGCAGATGCTCAAGTTTTTTTCCTACTTTGTAAAGCCTATTTTCCATATATTTTTTGCTTATTAATGCCATGATTCACAAACTGACATGTGAAACCAGGATGTAGCTCTCAATAAACTATTAGCTTTATACCCTATAGGATAACAAGATCTAATCTCTAACACCATTGCAATATCCCTAAATCAGAATCTTACACAATATGCAATTTTTATAATACTTTGTGAATATGCAAATTTAAAGTAAAATATGATTTTTGGAAATGTATACTTTTTTTGTATTTTCTAATTATAAAACTTGTAATTAAATACTAAACTATGAAATTGATCTCATCTAAACCTTGCAAACCTACAACAATCAGCTAAAATATCTCCCTCAGTATGTCATCATTGTATGGAACTTTAGGTTTTGTTACTCTTGTAATCTCACTAATACAAGTGATGACTGTAAGTCTCACATCTTTGTCAAGGTGTCTCAAAAGCTCAAGCTTAACCAAAGAAGCCATTGATAGAATCACAGCAAGTTGCATCATCTAAGAATGTGACTATTCTACCATAGATAATGAACTTTCCACCACCTCCACCAAGCTAAGTAATTCATTTTTCGATTGAGACAGATGATTGAGTTTTTTTCTAGCTTTGTAAAGCCTCTTTTCCACATCTTTTTTTTATTATTGTTAACGCTTTGATTCACAAATTGGCATGTGAAACTAAAATGTAGCTCTGTGATCAAATATTAGCTTTATA
>VDFB02219426.1:0-13004 GCA_007258455.2 Sequoia sempervirens
TTGCAGTGGAGAAAGGAACTCGCACATCAAGATGAGATAAAAGAAATAAAATACAAACAACAAAAGTGGCGAATTCATTCACTTAACTTGCAAAAATGAAAATTAAAAACCTAACTCAAGTCGTGCAATAAATTTAGGCACGAAAAGTGGCACGATTGACGAAAAACGCGAAATCATGAAGAAACGTGCCAGAAGCTCAAAAAAGTTTAAGTGTCGAGAAAAAATGTAATGGCGCTAAAATTTAGCGCTCTTGCATTTTTTGGAACTTTCACTTCATGTAGGGGCGCTAAATTTTAGCGCCCTTACATTTCCAGACTTAGCCAAATTTTTGGATTTTCCCTGCAGGAGCGCACGTTTTCAGTGCTACTGCATCTTCCGTAATTTGCAAAGTACTAACAGTGAAACGTCGCGAAAGATCTCGTTTCGAAGGTCTTTGCGAGGCGAACAAGGGGGAATGCTTGAATTGACTATTCGAGAGTTGAGAACGCATTTCGAGGTGGCTTGAAAATCACTCCGTTATGCGTACTTGAACTTCACGAATCCTAGGAAACGGACAAGTTTCGTAGGGGGGTTATCCGTGGAACGAGCGCTGCTAGATTCCGTGATAACATGTCCATCAGCTTTGACATGATGCGCACATGCCACAATTCCCTCCTAGTTATGTGGTACCAAACTTCACTAAATATAAAGGCAAGACAAACCCCCTTGAGCACATTCAAGAATTTACAACCAATTGCGTGGACATTTCCTATGAACATACTTATTTGATGAGACTCTTCCCTAGGAGTCTTGCAAGTCTCACACTTGAATGGTTTGCCACCTTTCCTGAGGGAATAAAATCATGGGAGGAACTTGCAGACAGATTTGTATGAAATTACTCCTATAACATTGACACCAAGATCTCCATTACCAATTTATGCACACTTACTCAAGAGGAGACCGGTGAGATCTTTATTCCATTCTTCCAAAGATGGAAAAATTTTGCAAGTCATTGCCATATTGAGATACTAGAGAAAGAAAAGGTAGACATGTTTGTCTAAAACCTCCTAGGCCCATTGAAACACAATTTACAAGTTCATTGTAGCACCACTTTTACAGACTTAGTCGAAAAGGGAGTCCAACTCAAAAAGGCCCTTATTGCTAAAGGAGAACTCAAATATGGCACTAAGAACACCAACACAAACCCACCTATTAACAAAAATAAATATTGGGTCAAGAATAAACACATCACTAATGATGGTGTTGTTAATGCTAAGGCTGTAAACACAACAGGTCTTGTACTCACTCTCAAAGGAGCTTAACCACAAAACACACCATTGATCACACCAATACCTGTTGCAAATTCTATCCAAAATAATCAAAAACAATCAAAATAATCAAAACCAAGGGTAGCCATGCCAAACTAGGCAATTTACAAAGAGACGTACATACACTTCCTTGGGTGAACCAATCGAAGACATCCTTAAGAAGCTCCTCCAAAATGGTGTCATCACATTACAAGACCCTAAGCCATATGACCCAGGACAATTCAAGCCATCTTGGTGGGATGACAACACATTTTGTGATTATCACCATGCAAAAGGGCATAAAACCTCCTCTTGTCGACAGTTAAGAAATCTTGTACAAGACCTCATTGAAAATTGCACCATTGAACTGGGTGGGCAACAATTTGCTTCAAATGCAGACCATATAATTCATAAAAACCCACTGCAATACCACGGTTCAAATAATCCCTCAACGTTAGGTCCCAAGACCAATAATAATTGAGCCAATTATACTCATACCACCTTCGACTATTCTAGTGGACCCATTATTAACCACCTCTGAGCTGCTGACAAATATGTCAATACAATTACCATTAAGAGAGCACTTGAATGTAATGTTACTACCCGTGGTGGAAAATTCACCATAGTTGGTCCTCCTCCCCCTAGAAATCCAAAGATCACGATACCTAGTCCATCCATCAAACAGTCACAACCTGGTCCATCCACTAAATAGTCACAACCTAAGGGAAAATTCAATCTCATTGACCAATTAGGAAAAAAAACTACTCAAATCTCTATACTTGAGTTGTTACGCATTTCTCCTACGCACAAGGCCATACTTGACAAAACTTTACAGGAGTCTTTCGTCCCTCATGACATTGATGTCAACCAATTTGAATCCATGGTTGGATACCTAACCACTCCCCATCACATAACATTTTTAGACCAAGACTATTCATCACCAAAACCCTCTCATAATGATGCATTACACATTGAAGTCTTTATCCATAAACATAAGGTCAGACGAGTTTTAGTAGATGGTGGAGTAGGACTGAACATATGCTCCCTAAAACTAGTTAAAGCTCTAGGCTTCTTTGATGCTTGTGTAGACACTACCAAGAGCATTGTTATAAAGGCGTATGATGATGAGGAATGCCCCTCTCGGGGAATTATCACACTTCCTATCAGATTTGGGTTGGTTATTATAGATACAACATGTCAAGTCTTGGATCTTGAGCTATCGTATAACATCTTGCTTGGTTGACCCTGGATCCATGCCTAAAAAGTTGTTTTGTCCACTTACCACCAATGCTTGAAATTTCCTTTTAATGACACCAAAATCACCATACATGGAGACTCTGATCCTTTCCAGTATTGCACCAATGTAAGGGTATTTCAGAATATCAAGTTCCCATTTACCGAGAAGCTTCGACCTCCTTTTCTTCCAAATACATCGATTCATCTGCACTTGCCAAATCATCCACATCCACTCCTTCATCTTCCGCCACACCATCTCCCTCCATCCCAAAGGCTGATCCTAATATCTAGATCCAAGACCAAGGTTGCAAGGAATATAAATTGAACATGGCCTATTGCATCACTAAAATACCTAAGTCTCCAAAGGCTTATGGTCGACCTTTTTTCAGAATGGAGCCTAAAGAGATTTTCAAAGTTCCTCCAACGCGGACTTTTATAAAATGGGGAGAAATGAGCAAAGAAGACATTGAAGACCTATCAACTTGGATTTACAAGGACCCAGAAGACCCTTCCCCATGGCCAGTCCAGATATATGGCAAAGGCTATGACATGGTGAAGGCATAAGGCTATGATGGAACTAGTGGCCTTGGTAAAAACAAAACTAGAATGTGAGAACCTATAATGCCTTCCCAAAGACCAAAGCTTCTTGGGTTAGGGTTTGGGTTACCTGGAATTCACGATCAACGTTAAAATGTACTTTCAGGTGAGAGTGTGAATGCTTTCGAAAGTGTCGAGACTATTGAAGATTCCCTTACTGAAACTAACTCACATGAATGGGAATTTGATTCCCAAAAATCCCTAAGTGATTGTTACCTTGATGAAATGTTTCTAGAACCTGGTGAACTTTCCTTTGATGAACGAATTAGACAAATGTTCAAATTTTACCTTCCTAAAGCCACTCCTAAAGTCCCATTGAGAAAGAAGAAGGGGTCAGACTCTTTTGGCCTCGTGACAATGATAAGCCTACATCGTCATCCTGATACACTTATCTGACCATCTGACCCTAACAACCATCATTTAGACTCACCTGAATCACCACATGACACGACTGACCATGATTCAAATCCATTCATCCCCTAGTTTTCCAATGAGTATGACTTGTCTAAATCAAGTGAAGGAGAATGTTGGATAGAATCTGAATGGGAGTTGGAAGACAACAATTTCATCTTCACCCTTTCTGAATCCATCTACATGCTTTCCACGTCCTCCCCACCATTTTTCAACACTGATGATGGTATCTCCCTTGTCTACCCATAGCTAATTCATTGGGACCAACAAGGCCTGCCAATTATAGACATATTTTAGAATGATGAAGCCATTGCAGAATTTATGGGACTAGGCAAGGGCATACCAATTCGGGATCATAAAGTTGGATTCGCCATAGGCCTAGATTGTGTAGCATACTTTGGGGAGACTATGTCATCCTCTAGTCAAAAAAATAAAAATAAAAATAAAACAAAAAAAGACACGTCTTTAGGTGAAAATTGATAGGCACCTTCTAACGATACAAAAGTAAAAATAAAGGACATATTTGAGGGTGAAAATCTCTTTGAGGTGCCTGTATGCCTCTTACAATGATTCAACAACTAGGCCTTTATAACCGCAATTTAGAGATTAGAAATCTAACTTGAATAGCCATTTCAATCATCATGAAGGTGCATTTAACTTGTCAACCCAGGGACGTGAACTTGAAATGGGTCAGCACAATATGCGCACTAGGAACCCAAAGTAGTCATTTTCATTCTACAACTAAGAAAGACACAATGTTGAAAGTAAATTGCTGAGAAAGGAATAACATGAATGCTAACCATCAATCAACAATTACACCAAGATAAAATGCATGATAGAAATGAAAATCTGAGCAACAAACAGGGCACTACTATGTCTGCTTTGGCTACAAGGACAATCACATAATGGAATTCTAGTGGTTGTAGGAATAGTCGGTGCCAAACTTTTAACTAATTACTAAATAGCAAGTAATACTAAACTAATACTAAACTAAAGGATGGATTACTCACCAAGTGGGCCCCTTTGGATAAGTATCCTCTAAAACTAATAAGAACTCAGATGTTCAAACTCATAAATTTATTTTATTCACTATAAATCATGAGTACAAAAGAGTAATATATCTGGATTACTAGAAACTCAAGAATGCAATTACAATATCAAATTGTGCAACCTTTAGAGAAGGAGCATCAGATCTTTATTTATACTATCAACTAAACAAGGTAGTCAACTCCATGAACTAGGAGGATTCCATTTAGGGAAAACAGAGAAAGTGGGGCGATGGTTATGCATGCATGGAATCCGATTAGACATGTATGTCCAACCGCAGATTTAGTGTTGCAGTAACGCGCACATTTGCTCAACATCAATAATGACCACTACAAGGCGGTTACATTTGGTTTGCATGAGGAATCTCCTGCCGTCGACCTCCTTTGACATTTGAAGGATTCCCTTGCTGGATGTTATGGTGCATGCCCAGTTGGTGGTGTCTTCCTCAATTTAGCATCCTCAAATTAATTAAATTTGCATGGCAATATTAGTACGCACAATAATTGCATATCTATAACCACCTTAAGGAACATATTAACCACATGCAAAATTAATATAGACAATCCATTAGAATGCCATTATCATTAAAGGTTTGCAAAAATAAGATTAAGCCCAATGTCTATAGTTTGAGGAAAATATCATAAAAGTATCAACACTTAATGTTAAAGTCCATGATAACTTCAGCAACTAGATCACAAATTCTACCCAAAAATGAGACCATAAACTAGACTCGTCAGTGCCCAAGGATGGAGGATTGGAATTTCTCCCCGTCACACAAGAAAAATCAGCAATGCTCATTGAGGACACCATGGAAGTCAACATAGCCACAACAGAAAATCCTAAAATTGTCCTCTTTGCAGCATCTTTGACAGAGGAAGAGAAACCTAAATTTCAAAAATTCTTAGCATAATGTAAGATTAACTTTGCATGGTCCTATGTTGATATGCCTGGGTTGGATCTAGAATTAGTCTTGTACTATTTTCCCTTACTCCTAGATGCCAAGCTAGTAAAACATAAGTTGCAAAAAATGCATCCTCAAATTGCCTTGTTAGTCAAAGCAGAGCTCAGGAAATTGCTAGATGTGGGATTCATACGATCAATAGACTATGTTGAATGGATTTCAAATCTTGTACCTATCATGAAGCCAAATGGTCAAATATGCATCTACATAGACTTTCATGACTTGAATAAAGCATGTACAAAGGATGACTTTCCATTACCCAACATAGAAATCATAGTTGACCTTACAACAGGATATGAGATGTTGTCCCTCATGGATGGTTTCTCGAGTTATAATCAGATTCATATGACTACTAAAGATCAACATAAAATAGCATTCACATGTCCTTGGGGTACATATTGTTGGAACATCATGCCTTTTGGCCTTAAGAATGCAGGCGCCACATATCAAAGAGCCATGACAACAATATTCCATGGCATGATGCACAAGCTAATGGAATATTATGTGGATGACCTTTTGGAAAAGTCTTTGACACGCAAGGATCGCCTCAATGTGCTAGAAAAAAATTTCAAAAGACTGGAAGAGTACAAGGTCTACCTGAATCCTAAGAAATGCGTCTTTGGTGTGACATCAAGAAAACTTTTGGGATATATAGTTTCTCATAGAGGCATTGAAGTTGATCTTGCCAAATTAAAAGCAATATTGGACATGCCTCCCCCAAAAGGGATAAGTGAGCTAAGGAAATTACAAGGTAGAATACAGTCTATCTAACACTTCATCACACAACTAGTAGACAAGTTCCAACCATTTCAATATCTCCTGCACAAAGGCATCCCCTTTGTGTGGACTGATACATGTCAAGAGGCCTTCCAACAAATAAAGGACTATTTATTGTCACCACCTATCTTAATGCAACCTATTGAAGGAAAACCTTTGATTCTATATATTTCTACAACTTTAGCACTGGGGGAATTGCTTGCACAAAATGATCATGATAAGAAGGAAAGGGAAATATACTACATCAATCGCACATTGGTCGGATATGAGCTCAACTACACATCTATTGAATGTGCTTGTCTTGCAGTTGTCTTTGCCACCTAGAAGTTAAGACATTACATGTTGAATCACAAGACACAACTTGTGGCAAAGATTGATCCCTTGAAGTATCTCCTAAGTCATGCACGATTGACAGGTCGCTTGGAAAAGTGGGTTATGATATTGAGCGAGTATGACATATAGTATGTGGAGCGAAAGGCCATAAAAGGACAAGTAATAGCAAATCAACTTGCAAATGTGCCCATACAAGGTGATCATCATCTAGTATCAGACTTCCTTGATGAGTCAATATTTCATACAAAGCCTAAATCACCTTGGAAACTATACTTTGATGGGTCTCATACTAGTCATGGCTCGGGAGCAGGTATAATGTTTATCACACCACAAGGAGATTTCATTCCAAAGTCATTCCACATTGCTTTTCCATGTACAAATAATGTTGCAGAATATGAGGCACTTGTCACATAACTCTGAATGGCCATAAAATGTAAAATCAAAACACTTCACATCTTTGGAGATTCTCAGTTGGTCATCAACCAAGTCAACGATGAATATGACACCAAGGATGAAAAGTTAATGCCTACAAACGAATGGTTGACAACTTTCAAACATATTTTCACATGCTTACTTTTGAACAAGTTCCTAGGGCACAAAATAAGGCAACATACGCAATGGCTACAATCGGATCTCTCCAAGACATTCCAAGCAATATGCCACAATTTGAGTTCTTGGTGGAACAACTCTTGGTTCTTGCATATGATATTCTAGAGTCAGAAATGGTTTGTGAGCTTGTTGGTCCCAACTCACCATGGTATCAAGAAATTTATGACTATCTCCAGTACTAGACCCTTCCCCTGAACCTATCCAACAACCAATGAAAATCCTTTATCTGCAAAACTACTCGATACACCATCATCAATGACACCTTATATTGCCATAGCTTTGAAAATACCCTTCTTCGATGTCTCAACACTGACGAAGCACGGACAACCTTACATGAGGTACATGAGGGTATATGAAGATCTCATTCAAGTGGCCCTACCTTAGCTAAGAAGATCATGAGACTTGGGTATTACTAGCCAATAATGGAAAAAGATGCACTTGAGTTTGTTAGAACATGTCGCCAATGTCAAATACATAGCGATTTGATTCATGCACCAACACAGGAACTTCGGTTGATTACTTCTTCATGGTCCTTCACACAATGGGGACTTGAACTCATGGGAAAAATCCATCCTACCTCTTCCAACAACCATAAATTCATTATCACCGCCACTAAGTACTTCACTAAGTGGATCGAAGCCATCCCCCTCACATACATAATTGGCAAATAGATTTCCAAATTCATTCTCAACTACATCATCTTTCGGTATGGTGTTCCATAGTCTATCATCATAGACAATGGTCGTCCCTTCAAAAATAAGATGTTTGTGAGCTTTGTGAATGCTTCCACATCCAACATTATTTCACCTGCAAGGAAATGGTCAATTTGAGGTGTCTAATAAAACAATTATCAAAATTCTTAAGAAGACAGTCAATGACACTGGTCATGACTGACACATACAACTTAACCCTGCTCTGTGGGCTTACCACACCAACATCCACATGCCTACAGGAGCCACTCCATTCGCCTTGGTCTTTGGAGCTGAAGCCACCTTTCCCATCAAGGTTGAAATTCCATCTTTACGAGTCTCCTTGAAGGGTTTGATTGATGATGAAGAGTACAGACAATCATGACTGCATGAACTAGAAATGTTAGCGGAACAAGAACAAAATGCCTTAAATCACTTATAGGAATATCAGAATTGTTTATGCCACAGTTATAACAAGAGAGTCATGGTCAGAAAGTTTGACATTGGCAACTTGGTCCTAATGCAAAATCCTAAGAATCAATCTAATAGAGAAAAACTTGGCAAGTTCAAGCCCAATTGGTTGGGTCCTTATATCATCACATCCTCATTCGATTTTGGAGCATAACAGCTAGCTACTCCAGATGGTAAACAATTGATAGAGCCTATCAATAGTCTGCATCTCTGAAAATTCTATGCATAGCATCAAAGAGCTAGGCTAAAACCATCAAAAATACAAAAAAATAAAAATATATAAAAATCGTCACTCGATGAAACGGAAAATAGGGATCTTGGTGACACCAAAAATAAAATAAAAATTAAAATGACAAAAATAGTAAAGAGAAATATTTTGTCCAATAGTGAAAACTTGGTAAATAGGCACTTTGGATAAGTGTACATGGTGAAAACCTATGGCAAACAGGCGCATGTATGTAGTCAGTCTTTGCTTTGCCATCTACTATCCTCTATCTTCCTTAGCCCATAATAAACACCCACTTTTCTGAACAACCACCATGATATCCTATCACAAAACCTACCATTTCTTTCCATGGTAACAATGGTTGACATCAGGTCTTGGCATACCATTGTTTGTCATCCCAAGCACGTCCTTTTCACATCCTTCAAACAGCTAGTCCTAGACCTAACTGGAGGAAATCCTTTATCCGCAGTGGGTGTGCATATGGTTATGTCATAGAATTTCTTGAAAAAGACAAAAAAATCATAAAATGCCCTAAAAGACAAAAAAAAATCATAAAATGTCTTTAAAAGACAAAAAAAATCATAAAATGTCTTAAAAAGACCTAAAAATTGAAAAATGTCTTGAAGAAAAACAAAAAAATCAAAACGTAACAAAAACACAAAACACCCAAATAACACTTTCATAACTTGTCAAGTCAATCAAGTCAGTCAGTTCATGTCATTGTTGAACTACATTGTCTCATGCATTTTCTATGAGGCAAGGCTCATATTTGGGCCACCGAGATATTAGGTCAGTCCTTTTAGGTTTGTCAAAATAAAATCATGACTCAATCTTTGGTCATCAAGACAAAGTCATTGGTTGTGTCGAACTACGAGGTCTCTGAGTGTATGACGTAAGAAAATCCATCAATCAATGAGCCCCCGAGGCTGCACTAGGTCAGTCCATTAGGGTTCATGACATCGCACTGGCATACATAACAAATGTCTTCAAGACAAAAAAATCATTCCAAAACAAACAAACTCCTAAAACAAATTTTGGAAAGCATTCAAACATGTCAATTTCGTCATCCAGTCAACTTTGGTCAAGCTCAGTCAAAACAAGTTAATTCAAGTCAAACTTAGTCAACTTTAGCCAAAACTCAATCAAAACCAATCAAACTGTCAATTCTTGGTTATTCTTTGGACATGTCCTTCTGAAGAACAACCCTTGTCATTTATTTATGCCCTAGGATGTGTCCTTCCTAGGCATCGTCATTGTCATTTGGCATCTTGAGGGATTCTCTTGGCATTTGAGGATCGATCCTCTCAACATTGTCATCATTAAGGATGCGTCCTTCCTGAATTTGACATTACCTGGCATTCGCCACCTAGACACCGTCAAAACCTGACATCTTGACATTAAAACACTTGACATTCAAACACACTTGACAAACACTTGGCAAACACTATCTTATCATTTTGACCTTTGATTTTTCATCATGTTACTAGTTCCTCAAGGATGTCCTGACAATAGGATTTAGAGGAGCAACGACATATCATGATGATTGGCTTGTCTTGTCTTTTTCAAATAGTCATGTTGCTAGTTCCTCGAGGATGACCTAGCTACAGGATTTAGAGGAGCAATGGCGTTTCATGACTTGTCTTTCTCATCTTTCTTGTTTTTGTGGATTGGTTGTGACAAAAAGACTAGGGCAATTATGCTCTTAGTATGAGTTATGATCATCCTTGTCTGCAATTGCTTGTCTCATGTGATGGTATGACCTTGCACACCATCGATCTATCTCATATCATGGTGTTTGTTGGCCATTACAACAATCCACCTGATGATGATTAAAAGCAACAATTATTAGTTCTTTGGTAATATGTTGAAGGATTTTGTCTCCACACTAACGTCCATCTCCTTCTATCTTGTCATTTCTCCTCTTTTGTCTCCTGATGATATCCTATGACATACAAAAATACAATTGCATACATGATCATATAGACATTGTGTTAGTTCATCACGCATTTACATGTATCCATTCACTTAGTCACATTATGCATTAAACATTCATTTAGGAATACATTAATTAAACATACATTCACATATTTGTATCCACATCATTGGCATACATATATCTTCTATGTTCATCAATTTGCATTTACATAACATATAAATGCATTAAACATTTCCATACATCGTCCATATCACTAACGCATATACATCATAACATAAGGCATCACATGTTGCATTATCCATACATATAGAGTCATACATTAACGCATCTATAATCATAAACATGACATTCATTAGAATCAAAAACATCATGCATGCAAATAGAAGATCATTATCATCATCATGTAACCATCATACATAACATAATATCATCATGACATTAAAATCATAAATAATCATCATAACTACATACATCAAATAACATATAAAATGCATCATCATAATCATCATCATAAACGCATATATCATAGACATAATCCTCATAATGCATCATCACATAACATAAATCAGATAGGCTGCATCAAAACTACATCATATATATAATCTCAAAAATGATGTCACAGGATAGAGTCACGAGATATCCCAAAAATAGAGCTTGCAGGCTCGATGGTCAAAATATAAATGTCTCAACATAATGTCTCAAACATGATAATAAGATAACAATGACAGGGCCCTAGGCTGTGTTCTCCTCATCCCCTCATGGCGAAGAGTGGGGTGATTGGTGACCTGTAATGGGAACTGATGGCATCATGGACACAACAGGTTGAGTTTATGAGGCAGATGGATCTATAACCAGAGGTTGGTTGTGCTCTAACCTATGACATGAGGTAGATGAACCATGACTGAGACTGGATCTATGGCCCGAGGAATTCTTGTGACTATGATGGGATCAGTGACTTGATGAATGCCCTAAGGAAGTAGAACCACCAACACTGCTCTGACTGTGGTTGTTGTGTGTTTGGCTGGTACTCCCTAAGCCACTCCTTGTCCTGCTCTGAGATCTAGACAAACTAGGCTCCCTCTGATCAGCTGGCATTGCTCTCTCATATAGCATACGATACTGGCCCTTGCTAGCGCTGACCTTGGCTAACTCTCTGGATACATCCCCAATTGGCCTTGAACATAACTATGCGAACCCTGCGCACTAGCTCTCCGCCTCCTACCGTCGAATCTTAGCCTGATCACGCTCTCCTCGTGTAACCTCTAACTCTTCCCACAGGGATCAGATCTATGTTGTGGCCTCATCCAGTCTCCTCTACATATCTACCAATCTCTGGTCCACAATAGCATCATGGGGAAAAGGTGGTCCTCTGGGGATGTCATCCTCTCTCTCCACCATTCGCTCTCTAAGTTGTATCTCTGCCTCGTCCATAGCATCCTCACTACCAATTTCTAGCTCCTCATCATCATCACCCCCAACTGCCTCCTCCCCTCCACCGACATCCAGGGCCTCCTCTGCTACGTGCACCTCGGCCTCCACCTCTGCCTCCTAGCTCGCCTCAACCTCCAACTGCTCCTCCTCCTATCTAACCCCCTCATCTCTCTCCTCCTCCTCATGCACCTCAGGAATCACATCTAGGGGCACCCTCTCAACATGCTAGCGGACTCTCCTGCCCTACCTCTCGCTGTCTCCACCTATCCTCCTCCCCCATCCACCCCCACCATCTCCTCCATCACCTTTCATCATCTCCTCCACCTCTCCCCCCATCTCCTCTTCCTTCATCTCCTCAGCCTCCATCCCTCCGCCTACCACTGCCGCCATCTCTGTCTCCTCAATGCACCCGTGGTATAACTGAATGGCGATCCACTAGTGCTAGCCCATCTAGGTCTGTCAAGGGCGGTGGCCTATATGTCTGCCTCCATGCATTGAACTTAGCTATCATCCTAGGATCCACTGGACCCCCTCTCCAAGCCCACTTCTGGGCCACTAGCCTGTCAATTTGTTGCTCTGCTAGGGGCACTGATATAGATGGTCCCCATATCGTCTCTCAAGATGATCTCACATACTTCATTGTCCCCACTGGCACATCTTGTTGCTCATTGAACTATCTTAACACCCGCTAGGGAAAGTACATCTCAATAATCAACTATGACTGAACAATGCACCCAATCAAATATCAAAACTATCTACAAAATGGCAAATGATCACCCTCATTAGCCCACTGTGCACAATCTCTATACGGTCTCCAGACAAATTCCATCAAAGTGCCAATCCTATGCCACTAGTATCCTATCTCCCTAACTCTGGTCTATTGAAGGGCACCCACATATAGATAGACATAGGGCATCCCCTCAGCTAGCTATGGTCTCTGAATAGGCAGATGAAAAATAGGGATATGCTCCCAAGCCCAGATCATAAGTAAGGT
>VDFB02219428.1:0-11325 GCA_007258455.2 Sequoia sempervirens
TTGCCAAATCGAACATAAATTATGCAAAATAGGCTTTGCAGAATTGATTAATTCAGCATAAAGCCAGGGAATGGTTTTGGCTCCTCCATAGGAGTATTTGTTGTAGTGTTTTTTGGATTGGCTAAGTCAACATGAGGTGTAATAGGAGCAAGATGACCAAACATATGCTCTTCTAAAAGGCCAGAAAATTGAAATTGTTTCACAGGGGAATGAGGGGGGCTATGGCTAATAGATGTTTGGAAGTTGTTAAGGGAAGCATAGGCAAGGGTTAAAATGTTGAACATATCTCTCAAAGTCTGATGATGTTCAGGTAGGGGGGTTGGAGTACTTTGTTGCCCTGCTCTACTTGCATCCAGTGTTGGATTCTTATCTAAACTAACTTGGAAGTTAGTAAGAGTAGCATATGCAGGGGTTAAAATTTGGTACATATCTCGTAGAGTTTGATGATGTTCAAGAAGAGGGGTTGATAGAGTACTCCTCTCCCCCCCTAAACTAGTTGAAGGATGTGTTGAATTCCCATTCTTACCTAGCTGCCTTTGTTTCTTTTTCAACTCCCTCTCATTTTGCTTCTGTAGCCTTTCTTCCCCTCTCCTCTGTTTCATTAGTTGTCTTTCAATTTTCTTCTCTTCGTTCCTTTTTCTTTGAACTCAATTTGATGGATTTTCTTTGCCTCCATCTGTTGTTTCTTCCTTGCTTTCTGCTATTCAGGTTCAACTTTCCTTGCTTCTTGCTGCTCTTGCAATATTATGTACTCAGTTGCAGTAAGTATTTGAGATTGCCTGCCCAATTTGAGTGTATTATCATTAGAGGCAGTGGACCTCTTTCTAACCCTTTCAATAGGTAGCTTCAAGAACTTTTTAAGGAGCCTTGACTACATAGTACCTCTTCATTTGTTGCAAAAGCTTCATATTTCATTTGTGAACCTTCATTGTATCCACCTTGATAATCTTCAACTCCATTAGGTTCCAGATTTGTAGTATCCCACTCTGATGTATCTGCATAATAATGAATCACTTTAGACCTTGTCAGTGGAGGTGGAGAAGGCATGGATAATGAGGTTTCTTCACCTTGGAAATCAATCTGTATTCCCAACTCTTTTGCTTTTTCTTGAACCCAATCTGGTGGGTCAATCTGTGTTGGTAAGCTCATGCCATTATCCAAGTCATTTTCATATTGTGTTTGGCTGACATGAGTTGGTGAAATTATGCCTTCTTCTAGGTCTATTGTTGCTGTTGATTGTTCTGTTTCCATTTGGCTAACACAAGTTGGTGAAATTATGCCTTCTTTTGGGTCTATTGTTGTTGTTGATTGTTCTATTTCCATTTGTTCCAAACATTGTTCTACAACAGTCTCTTCATAACCAACCAATCTTAAAATGCTTGCAATTCCTGCAAGCTCATTATCATCTTCTACAGTGAATGCCTCACTTGGTCTCATATCATTATAGAGTGCATCTCTATTCAGTGGCCAAATTCCAGTTCTTCGAAAACCTGCAATGATGTTATTAGGTACAAGGGCATGTTTGAAAGCTTTGCTTGCAAGTTCTGCCCATTCAGTTCTTCTTATTTCTAAGTGTGGATGGTTTACCATCCACTTGGACCTCTCAAACTTGAAATATGTCTTGAATGGAGAAAAAACACTTACATCCAAAGGTTGCAATTTATGGCTGGTATGGGCAGGTAGTGTAAGAAGATCAATACCTAGAGATCTAGCCTCTTTGATTGTAGTTAAAGCAACGTGGCTTTTGTGCCCATAAAAAATAAGGAGATGTCTGTTTGTGGGTGAAGCCCCACCTGGAACTGATCTAGCAAAATGATGCAGCCAATTCAAGAATAACTCTTTGGTCATCCAAGCATGTGGTTGTGCTGCCATGCAGGCTCCTGGTTCACAATTTGCAATGTAATTTTTCAGTTGTCTTTTTTCCTTAAAAAGATAGAATCTTGGAATGTTATGACCTAACGCATTAATACAACATAATATTGTTATCCATTCTCTACTTTTAGATAAAATATGTGGCACACTTTTGCTGGCCAACTTTGCAATCACTCGCATCCCACAATTTTTGCCTGCTTGTACGCCTGTTTCATCACAATTCCATATCTTGGTTGGTCCATACTGATTAGCATTATATAACTTGTCTAAGTTATCATAGAAATATGACACAATGCTTGGTCGTAACATAACAGCTCTATCCCTATCTAGACCCTCTGCAGTCCTTATGGTCAATCCTGGATGACGTTTGCGGAAACCCATCCACCATGATCTGCCTGGTAAACCATTTTTGAATGGATTTGGCCTTGTTTGACAAATATGAGCCACATGTGATTTCAATGGAATAACCTCCAATCCATGACCAAGTTGAGCCAAGTCTTTGCATCAGTCAATTATTTCCAGCTCTTCTTCCATAGAAAGGATTGTTGGTGGTCCCTTTCTTTTTGTTGTTGTCAATCCTGACAACCAATATGTTAAACTGCTAGCAAGGATTCCCCATTTTTTTGCTGCTGCTCTTACAAAAAAGAAATTTTCCTCAACATCATTGATGGCATTGTCCATATCTTCTTGTGTCCACTTGCCATTATTGCACTTAGTCTTCTGTCTATGATGTTGAGATTTGTCAGCAACATCCATTGTTTTTGTAACATTGTCAACAATTGGATCACAAGCTATGTTGTCATGAGGTGGGTTGGTTGAAGTGTCACCATCATTTGAGTCAATCACTTGTAATTTCACTCCCTGTGGTAAATGGGTCCTCGGCCTTCTGATCATTCTTTTAATTTTTCTCTTTCTTACTACCATAATGCCTATGGATATATATAAACCATTAAACCCTCTTAAAATTGCTAACAAAATATAGATTTTGAGAAAAATATCATTTAGTTATCAGAATTGAAGCTAAAAAGATTAATACAAATATATATAAACATACACAGATATATATAATATACATAAACATACACACACACACATATGTGTATGTTTATATATATTATATCTTTATATATATATAAACTCCCATATATATTTGTATATATATGTATGTGTATGTATATATATATATATATATATATATATATATATAAACATAATACATATAGGTGTATGTTTATATATACAAAGGTATTTTTAGACTTCATGGCATGCTCATTTCAACTTTAATGGCATTATTTTTGATATAGTTCAGCAAAATATTTTGAATTTGATCACCATCAAAATTTAAGCAGTGTTATAAAATTTGCAAACTGTGACAAACAAGAAAAAAATTGCATACTGTGACAAAGATTTGTTATAAAATTTGCATGCAGTGACAAACAAGAAAAAATTATTGTTGGTAAAGGTCACGTAGTATGACAAACACAAGGTTGACTAATTTATAGTGATGTTTATTTAGCTTTGGAACTGTTCGCAGTCAAGTATTTTACACTTGTACATGTGTATAATTTTACACTTTAACAGGTAGAATCATGTAATCTTATAACTTGTTATCTCAATCATCCAAAAAATGAAAAAATGAAGTGGCTGCATTTTTGGTATAAGTATGACCTAACCGCAAAACCCTCCAGAGTAATGAGGATACTTAACACTATTATTATCAAATGAGGAACATTGAGCACTAGGAATTTCATATATAGTCAAAATGGAAATTTCTAGCCTAAACTAAGACTGTTGATTGCACATTCGAAAGATCAGTGTGTGCATTTAGGGTGGAAATTTGACCCTATCACAAAACAAACCCTAAAGATTATTGTGGATACTCTTAAACTAAAAAGATCAAATGATCTCTAATGTTTGAAATGAAAATTGGCAGGCTAAATTAAAACTACAAAACTTTAAAATATATTGAAGGAAAAAACAATGAACTGTAAAATTGTGTTAAAATGCATTGAAGGAAAAAACATAATACCTTGACAGAAAATAGCAGAAAATAAAGGAAAAAATAGAATACCTTGATAGAAAATAGCAAAAAATGGTTGGTTTGTGCTGTCTGATCAATCTACAGAGAAGTAATTGTTGAAATTGCAGGAATGTCTCGTCTAATATGGTGGACAGGTCTTAATTTTTTGCAGTGAAAATGTAAATGGCTTTCTTGCATCGTATGTTATTCTTATAGTTTTCTTCCCTCTAGATTTTTAAAAATTGTTCGATCCATGGATTTGAAATCCTGCATTTCAATTGGACAAAGAGGTGATGGGGTGGATTGATGGAGGCAATTTTAAATCTTTGCATTTTGATTGCTTGTTTTCATTCGAATGGTGAGCCTCAAATCTGTGTGTTTCCTATTTGCAGGTACAAGAAGTTGGGCGGCTGAAGTCTACAAGTTAGGTGGATGAGTTTGCAGGCTAGGCGGCTGAAGTTGTAGCTAGGAATGTACACCTTAGTATTTAAGAGGGATGGGATGTATGACAAGACATACATTAGTTTATTGATGCCATGTTTCAATCCAAAAGTTGAACAATTTAGATTATTTATTATACATCAACATGTAATGGTTTGACTATTTGGTTCATGTGTTTGAACCAATATATTGTAAAATTATACATATTGGAATATAATAATTTATTTGAGTTCTTTGAAGTTGTTTTGGAAATCATTTTATTTGGTTCCATATTCAATATGTAATTAATGACATTGGTTTCTTAGTTTAATATTAGATAATGGTTAGTTATTCAAATATTAATAATTCAATGATATATATATATAAAATAGATTTAAAATGATTAATTATATTTCAGTTATTAACACACAAATGTATAAAAGTTGATATTTTAATGTTCAAGTATTAGTCTATACATGTTTTATTAATGGAAAAAAATATTACAAGAACATTCACAACTATTGAAACATGCTAGGTACAGGGTCCTCTCCCTGTATGGTAGTTATACAAGAAAAAGGAGGCAAAGATAGCATGGGTGAAGCATGCAGCGGGTGTCAGAAAGTGTCAGGTTTTGGAGAAGGCGTGATTGGTGTGAGGAAGGCAATTGGGAGTCACCGTAGATCAATTTTAAGAAGTTTCCTGAAAAGTGAGGGGGGACAGTAGTGAACGGGAGGCAGGAAAAGGGGCTCTGGAGGTTTGAATCCATGCTCTGTTCTGGGGGGAAAAACCAACCAACAAGAGATCTCTGGAATCTACAACCGTAATATGTCCGCAAACTTTGACCGTTATTCGGATCAGCATTACTGGCGGCAGAATACAGCTTGGGCAAAATCTTGAGGTAAGTCCCTCGCCATGGTTTCTGTGTATTTTAAAATACCACAAAACTGAAGTTCATGCATCTTTACGCTGGTTGCTTTTGTTTGGAATTTTTAAACACTTCTTTCCAAACCTCTTTCAAGTCTCCTAATGTATTTTTCTTATATCTGCGACCATATCTGTCTCTATGGTGTTCTGTCAAACCCTTCATGCGCCGTTTCCATGATTCCACATTTTGCAGACTCGCCTATAAATGCATCAGTTTGAAGGTTTCTAAAATCTTTTCAAACAAATAAACTTTATACATATCCTTGTCTATGGCAGTCGGTGAGGCTAAATCTTATTTAAAGATATCTATCAAACACTTTATATGCCTTATTTGTACTTCCACACTCTACATGACTGCCAAACATTTCTCATACCTTGTTTATGTTGCCACATTTTGCATGCATGCCTGAAAGTTTCAAAGGTCTTTTCAAAATTTACTCTATCTGAATACCTCACTATAATCATGGCGGTCTGTAGATGATGTCTCTTTTGAGGCGTTCTGTCAAATGACTCTCAGGCCTATTCCATATCTATGCTTCGCCATTTTGCATGTATGTCTGCTAGAGAATTTCCAGCCATATTATCTGATTAAATCGTTTTTTTGTTATGCTTTAATGGATGACCGTAATCTTTTCCAAAGCTCCAATTCACATACAGGCAGAAAGGACGCTTGTAAGGTTGAGGATTTGGGTTTCACACCCACTCGTTGCATTTGCTTAAAAGTTTCTATGGACTTTTCAAAAAACCCATTTCGAACATATCCTGCAATCACGGCATTCCATGAGCTCATATTTCTTTGAGGCATTCCGTCAAACAGTTCACGTGCCTTGTCGTAATTTATATATAATAATAATAATTAATTAATAATTATAAAACATTTATTTATATATTTAATAGTTTTGTTAAAATCTAAATGTACTCATTATTAGGATCTTGGTCGTAATTTTCATTTTAATAAACATACTAAAACTATTTGTAATATTACAAATAGTCTTGCACTCGGTTTTTGATTGTGATACATTTCCACCGTTTCTATAATTTGAATGTATTAATAAGCTATATTTAATTAAATTTTTTAAGTATTTTAATTAAAATATTTTAAAAAACACCTTAGTTTATAAAAGTTTTAAATGAAAAATGTTTAAAATTAAAATGAATATTTTTTAGAGTTAAAAGATTTAATAAATTGATAAAGTGATCTTAAAAAGGAGTTTCTCGAAAGTTCAAAAAAAAACCTATAAAAGAAGAATTGAGAGTTTATTTGAGATGTAAGTTTGTTCTTCAATCTAATTAAAACCTTTGTGACTCACGAGATTGGATGTAAGGCTATGGAAAGATCAATTTCAAAACTCAAAACCACGATACCTTATGAGATTTTACTAGCGGAGTCAGGCACCTTTCCCTTGGAGGCTTTCGCGATGATTCGGTTACTATGTTACCTTCAAAAGGTTCAAAACATGGACGACCATCGGTGGCCTAAGCTAATCGTAAAAGAAAAGTTGGATAGAAGAAGGAATACATGGATGAAACAAAACAAAAAATGGATGGAAAAGTGGGGTGTGAATATGCAAGATTGTCCAAGTACAAATGAAGAAATAAAAAAATATGTGAAACAAAAATTCAAAAAAGCTTTATGGACAAAACAATCAGGGCGAAAAAAAGACTATTATATCAAAGAATTCAATCCTAAGGGGGACCATGATGAAAAGGCATATATAGGAGCAAATATTAAATGGAGAGCAAAGATGTTGATAGCTCAACTCCGAACTAGCTCACATCGTCTTAGATGTGAGACGGGCAGATGGATGGTTCCTAAAGAAGAGTGGGAAGAAAGAATATGTCGTTTTTGCGACATGGGATTAGTGGAGACAGAGTGGCACTTTGTTATGGAGTGCTCAGCATACAAAGATATTCGGGTCACTTATGGGGACATCTTACAAGTGGACAACTTAAATACCTTGTTTGAGGAGGAAAGGTTGGTCAAATCTGCAAATTACATCATCAAAATTCACTGTCGTAGAGCTAATCTCGAGCGAAGATCTCAGGCTGTTTAGGGTCTTCTCTTTTCGGTGGTGGTCTTGTGCTGTTTTCTGGGTCCCATAGGCTGCTGTGGCCTCGTGGACGTTATTAAAATATTTCATTTCATTTCATTTCAATGGTGGAACGATTCCACCGTAATTGCTCAAATTATTCTTCAATCTAATTAAAACCCTTGTGGCTTTGGAGATTGACAGAAGGCTATGGAAAGATCAATTCCACCGTAATTGCTCAAATTTGTAGGTCTCATTCGGAAATTAGTTGTATTGTAAATGGTGATATGTTCAGATATGAGGGTCGTTATGCAATGAGGAAATCATAGTTTTCCGTTCACATCGATTTGCATTGTTTATTGAGGTGGCTGGAATATCAGTAAATCGTGGCTATTGTTCCCTGCGTTATATACATTCATTCCATTTGGGAGGCGTGAAAAACTTAATGAGCTGTGGGTGTTACTGGAGGTCGAGGGCATGTAATGAGTTGCTGTTCATCGTTTATCCTTGCCACCACTATTGACTGCTGTAACCAAGAAGACTTGGGTCTGTGGAAGAGGGTGTGACTGTCTAAGAGGGGCTCAGGCTTGATATTGACTCCAGCGCTGCTGCTACTGGTGAGTGCCATGAATGTTGGGCACTACTAGGTGAGTCGGGTGTGGTTATTGGTGAGGGGCGAATGCATAATCCTCACGTCCTTCTGTGCAGTTATCCTTCTATCTGCTGCAAGTTGTGGGAGTTCTTCAAACTACCCTTGTCTGTAGAGTGTTGCTGGGCGATGAGATGTTAGCTGAGCATGATATTCTGGGTAGATAGGGCTGCAGACCTAGCCGCCACTTCCTCTACCAGTCGTGGGTCTAACCTGAAGCTGCCTTTGCTTTGGAGCTTTATCAAACGGGTATTTAATGTTAACAACTATCGCTGCTTCTCTGAATGCATTTATTATTGTCAATATTATTGCTCAGTAAATCTCTGTTAGTAGGGATTCAAACCTGTTCATGACTGTTAATGATCGATAGTGTATTTCTGATTAGAACTGTGCATAAAATGCTCTGCAATCTGCTATTCTGAGCTTTAGTATTATTGTTACTACTGCTGTTGTAACAAGCACTGTGAATGAGCAAATATTCAATGCATAATCTGTCAACTTATCTTGTTATGTAATGAGCTGAATGGTGTATTGAAATATATATTAATTCTTTTCATGTCAAATGCAAAAATCATATTGGAATAGTGTATTGTGGAAAGAGTTCTAAAAACCCAGCAAATCAAGAGTGATACCAGTTTGACAAAATGTCAAATGTGTCAAACTGAGCAATCTGGAAACAAAGATATCGTTCAGAAATCAGTGGGGTTTTTATAGTGACCCACTGATTTCCTTAGCGCTTACCCCTGAGCAGAGGATAGCAACAACATGAAGCAGTGATTAAAGGAAGAGGAGTTCTAAAATGTACATGGTGCTTTTCGCTAAGCTGGACACAGTTTTGAGAGAAGTTGACGCCTCTAGAAGTGGCAGCCATGTTTTGCAGTCCCAGAGACCCTAATGTTTGTCTACCTATATATATAATATAAAACTTGCATTTGTTAATAGGCATGTTGTGAGACAAGAGGGCCTATTGATGTTGCAGGGGTTCACTGCACGCTGGATAAAGGAATACTACCTTTAACCTTTAAGGTGTAGCATATGCTCCGAAGTCTTAGCTCCTATACAGGTGATTGAATTTGAGTTGCAGATGTTTAAGAATTGGTTTGAGTAAAATCCATTTGACAATAAATAAACCATGAGATGAGATATGTTCTTTTTGTCGGTGAATTTTGAAAGACGTTAGGGGTTTCCTTGAAAACAATGTCGGTAGTAAAATACATATTTTAAAATCTCAGTACAAGTGAGATTATATTTAGGAAGAGTAGGGAATGCAATTGTTTTGGGTAATATTACGAGAGGATATGTTTTATTTCTTGGTAAATTTTGGGTGATGTTATGAGTTGCTTTGAAAGCATTGTTCGTCAGCTTTAACCGTTCTTTTAAATTTTATTTCATGTGATTGGATTTAGAAAGGTTAGGCATCTCTTTTTCATAAATTAGACCATACGTTAGAACGAAAGCTAAAAGGTACAGTTAATCCTTAAAAATAGCAGGTGGCATGAAATCATGCCTCAATGCCAAACTGGCAAAGCCAGGAGATTAAATAACAAGCAGCAAGTGGCCCTAAGAAGGAAACATTTAATCGATTTAAGTAATATACATTTGACAATAATTAAACAACAAGATATTGTACCTTTTTATCATAGTAAATCTTGGATGAGTGTATGGGTAGCCTTGAAAACAAAGTGGGGTAAACTAGGGCTACCTTCTAAAATTAGAAAATAGAAGTTAAATGTTAATATTCTCCATAATCATGATACCACAACCTCGACAAATTCATACCTTACTGTAGAAAGGGAATTTGAATGTGAGTCATGATCTTATATTTTCTCTTGTTAGCCTTACACTCACAAGATCGCAGATACAATGAGACAAATATTGGTGATGACATCCATGAGATCTATAAGCATTGGGCATACTCAAACACATCCCATTAATTTTATACCACACCCTTGTCAAATTCCTTTCCTAATTACCATTAACACAATGAGACAATTTTTTTTTATCACATTCTCCAGATTTGTAAGCATGGGTCACACTTGAATGTATCCTGTAATTGTTTATCGCATCCTTGCCAAAACTCTTCCTGTTGCTGTGAGGGAAATTTGAACTTGATACATGCACATGTACTCTCCCTCCACAATCCCTTGGATACCATGAGACAATTTTAATGAGGAATAAGTTTTAGGTAAGACTATCTAGAAGTTGTCTGATCCATATCATCTTGCATCTATGCTAATCAAAACAGCATGCTGTAGCTTCATCTCATTTTGGAATGCTCACAGATTGGGACAGGAACAAAAATGACCAGTTCTAGCTATCCTTTACTATTTTGAAAGACCAATTGAAGAGCACACAGGAAATACTGAGGGGGAGGGGGGGTGAATCAGTATTTCAGAACTTTTAAAACTTTAAACCAGATTTAACATGTAAATCAGAAATCAGAACATTAAGAGCATCAACAAACACCATAAACGTGATAAACACCAAGATTACGTGGAAAACCCTTTCGGGTAAAAAACCACGGCAAAATATTACTTTTATTTATCTCCAAAAGGCACCAACCCTGTTACATAAAGTGAGCACCAACCCACCGAGAGCAACAACTCTCCTTCGAAGCACCAACTCTCCTTCGAAGCACCAACTCTGATTACATTTAGTGAGCACCAACTCCCAATACACCGAAGCACCAACTTCAGTGGCTGAAGCACCAACTCCAAACTTCAAATATAAAGCTGCAAAACACTGTTTCAATCAATGCCACCACACGAAATGTGAGGCTCTCATCCACATTGTCCAAAATCAGAACCTTCAACACAGGACTATAGAGACTTCATAATACATTCTCAACAAACTAGCATCCTTTTCATAACCTTTACCATCTTCAGATACAACAAACACAACAGGCAACAATTACTTCACAATCTCAATCTTTTGATGTTTATGCATACTATTCAAAAACTCATACTCTTGCAGACTATATCAAGACTTCGCATGCCACCTCTGCTTACACACACCTCATGCCAAAGTTAAGCCACATCAGCACATTTGAATGTACATCCCATGAACACACACTTCTCAAGATTTCATATACAGTCAACTGATACCCTTACTTTCCCTTATATACCTCAACTTTACAAAACAACTTTGAAACAATACTTTACTCTGTATCTCAACACAACCTCACGCAACAACAGACAATGAAGGCAATACATTCCAAAAGAGGAACTCCAATCTTAACATCTTCCTAATGAAAAGATCTTCGCTCCCCTTCTCGACAGCTTGACTTATACACAAACTCGTGTATCTTCTCATGGTTTCAGCACAGAACTTAGACTACACACATACTTATGCTTTCTTGAAGAAATTCAACTTCTGTATATCGACCGTACACACTCGGCATTGAAAAACAC
>VDFB02219429.1:0-24023 GCA_007258455.2 Sequoia sempervirens
AATACTCCTTGACATCAATTGCACCACCATCTTTCTTGGATCTAGAATTCTCAACACATTTAACCACCTTACCATGTTCTCTAGAAGGTTGTCAAAGACTTTGTTGGACAACACGAGAAGTGCATACACTTGGCCCCTTGAAATCGTTAGGAATGCTCAAAATATTATTCTCCATCAGTGATATTCTTTGGAATGTCTTGGAATCTGTTCTTGAGGGAAAACTTGTGGGATTTTTGCTAGCTGTAAAGAAACAACACAGAATGTTGTGTTTTGCAACATCTCATCTTTCCATTTCCATCATGTCAAACCACATCAACCAAGCAACAATCTACCAAAGAATTGAGCAACCAACACTGTTGAGACAAGGTTTTTGAAAACTAAATTAAAATGTGTGTTTACAATTTTTTTCTTCTTTCTTTAGAACTAAGGGTTACCTGCCCTGTGGTTTCACTTTGGGTATGCTTAGGTTTTCCCATGGTGCTTCCCGAGCACCCTAGATATGCCTCGGGTATGTATATGGCATGTTGGGCTGTACTTGTAGTGCTTGGGATGTGCACTAAGCAAACCCCCGGGGCACTAGGCCCCAGACTCAGTCTCAAATTCATTCAGTCAAGGTATGGGTGGCATCTTGGAAGAACCTGGTAGCATAGACTTTGACTGATCCGTTTTTTGATCAATTGGTCAAACTTTGTGATTGTCACAAAAGATGAAAACAGACCTAAAGGGATTCTGTATTATCATTATTAATTTGTTTGATTTTATTTTAAAATTTTAGAAGTCCTTGTTCATAGGACTTATATTTTTACTTGCCAATATTGTAAATGCAATTGTAGTTATGTCACTGTAGCTGGTTCTTGTTGATTACTTATGTGATGGGGAGGAAGAAAAATGAAATTTGAAGCTTTATAATCCTCTTACAGTTTGGTATATGTTGCAACACACTAAGTCTTGAAATTTCTTAGTTATTTTTTGTTGTTACTGCTTTTCTTTCAAATTTAACTGTGATGTACATATGCAAAAGTAGTTTACAAGTGTAAGTGATCTTTTGCAGGAAAAATCAGGACTTCCTGTGCAATTTGATCGGATAATTTTGATGGTATTTGTTGGTAATTTTATGGGATGATATGCTTTCTATCTTGAATTTCCATATGCAAATTACTTTTCGTGAGATTGACCTCATTTATAAAGAAGAAGTCACTTTCAACACAGTGTGAATGGATATTTGCCAGCAGAGTTTGTTCTAGGCAAGGGAAGGATTCCCCCAACTGAGATGATGATAAGAGCTATGCCTCGTACCCAATCACTTTTATCCAATGGAAAGGCATTTGGGTATCATGCAAAAGCAGCACCTCCAACAGTTACCATGCCTCGCCTAAAGGTAAAACACCTTGTAATATCGGCTCTTGCTGTGAATGGTTAACATGAAAGAGTTCTTGATCTAGTCCTTTATCAAGTGTCTTGTTTTTGTTATGATGCTAATACTTTGTAAGTGCTACATAAGGCAATGACTTCGGGAGCAATCGCTGGTTTCCTTGATGTTGCTTACAATTTCAATACTCAAGCACTTCTAGATGACAACATTCTTGGTATGTTTTAGTGATTATCCTTGGGATGTTCGTGAGTATTGTTAATCAAAACAATTGAGGATATTCAATATTAGCAGATATATATGAGTTTTCCTAGTTTATGTTACCTTTTGTTTGTCATTTGTTAGGTCAATTAGCAAGAGCAGGCTGGCAGATGGTGATGCATGGAGATGAGACATGGCTTAGATTATTCCCTAGTCTGTTCATTCGTCAAGACGGCGTTAGCAGCTTCTATGTAATGCCATTGACTTGGTTTGACATCTTTTTATGATTGACTTGAAGATGCAAGGATGATGGTTTTTTTTTATGGTACAGCCAATTTAAATGTTACTTCAATTACTATATTATGAAGAAGACAACTGGATAAACACTTTTCTTAACAAGAAGATTGCTGTTTTGTCAAAGAGTGAAAACCAATTTTCAGATGGTTCAACAATTTTTTTTTTGTTTTCAATGAAAGGCTCATCAAAACTTATTTGCATTTATCTTTAGGATTACAAATATCAAGCTGCAGTGAACTTGAAAGCTGCAATTAAATTTTCCATATGGATGTGGCCCCATCCATTGGTTGTTCCTCACAGCACCTCCTTCTTATGCTATTTTTCCTAATCAAACATTGCTTCTAAACTTTTGGGGTGCTTCTATGCTCCCTCATTTCATGTTCCCCTGATTTTCCATCCTTTGAAAGGGTCTTGGCAGGACATAGCTAAAGTTTCACTCTAAATAAAAAAATTGTACACCCACAAGTAAAATTCAATTGGCAAAAACTTTTCTATATAATTAGAATAATTTTTTTCCAATCTGTACTAAGATTGTGTTCTAAATAGAAATTGTATTTCGTATTTCTGTTTATGTTATGGCTTTTGACTTCTCAGACATTTTATTCCTATTTGCAAATTTTTATGCTCACAAACTTAATCTCAGATATGCACCGAGTGTCTATCACAAAAATATAGTGATTCTATCCAAGAACTTCATAGTGTTAGATGGTATTTGGATTTCAAAATCAGGGTTCTTAGACTGCAGATTTCTGAAATTTTAAAGAACCACTACCTTTTTGGCAGAGGGAACTGCAAGTACTATTGAGGGTACTTGCTAAGATTTATGCAGGAAGGGTGAGAAGATTGAATTTCTTTAGTCTGTATAAATACTACGTAATACCCTTGAAGATATAAACATATCTGCCATTGCAGATCCATAAGATTAATAAAGATACAACTACCTCAGAGCAACTTAGACTTGTAGAACCCCAGTTCATGGATCTAAACCTTGCCAAAATAGAATCTTTATCTGCACCTAAAAGTGCTTTACAGACATGCTGAAAAGATGTTCATGATGAACTTGAAATAGTGGATTTCAAGCAATCAAAGCTTGAAGCTTAAACCTACAATGGAATAAACATCTAGATGCAGTATTTCATTCATTGCAAGGTTGGTTCTAAATTTGTTTTATAGGCAAGGTTGATATCTTCCTGTCCTTGGAGTGAAATGTCATCTTTAAATAGCTTCTTTATTTCCCTATGCTTTTGCTTAATTTTATTTTTGTCAATTCCAAATGACTCTTGTTATTTTGGATATTTTATCTGTAGGTATTTCCAATTGAAGTGAATTAGAGCCTGGAAACTTAAGTGAAGACCTAATGATTGTCTTCCATGTGGTCTTAAAAAAGTAGTGGGTAAGGGAATTTTGTTTGAATTCCTTTGTTAGATTTGCCTCCAATATTTTAGCCAAGTATGCTACAAGCACACCGAGAGTTTGTGTTTTCTTAGACCAACACGGTCATCCTGACTCTTGACATTGCCTCACACAACGTATTTCTGCAAACAAATAATTTTTGAAATGTCATGGATCATGCAACATTTAAAATGTCTATGTTTACTTGGCTTGCTGGTGAATGAGCCAATTGCTGTATTCTATTTGTAAATTGAGAACATAATATATTATCATAGGGTAAAAGGACTTAGAAGCACTCGTGTACTTGCAAACATTCTTATAGAACAAATTTTAATTGATATCAGAGTTCGTTTTTCTTTTACTTTGACATAAATGCTGTATGCTATGCAATTGCTGAATGTTATGATTAATACTGTAAGATGCTAAGTTAGTAAGGTAGGTTGTTAAGATACAAGCACTCAGGAAAGTTGGTTAGATTTTCGTTATAAAGCAAGTTTAAACAAGATTTATCAGTCTTTGAACTCTCTAATATATGTGCAAATTTCATGTATATTATCAAAATGAATATTTCTAACTGCTTTTGGATCTGCCTGCATATTGAAATCCAATATAATACAGAGGCAGATCCAGAATCTCTTAGTCATAAAATATGCCGTGAACAAACCACTCTCAATGCATAAGTTAATATTGTTGAGCAAGCGTGCTCATGGAGAAAGTGCAGGTAGTGAAAATTAATTAGATTGTGTAGGATGTTGGAGGATAACTGCTGTATGGGTTTGAGGTAAGACTAGAATGAGTGATTTATCTAGCTTCTGTATGTTGCATAGATTTTTGTTGGGGGGAAGTTAATAAGAAATGTCAGAATAATCATATGTAAAAAATTAGAGCTTTAAAAATTTAATTTCTTTTCATTTGTGAAGTGCGTTATGGTAAAAGCTCTTTTTGTCCTTGAGATTTCCACATTGTGGTTACTTATTCTACTTGCATACATAATGGAATTTGAAATTGCAAGTTTATTTCTTCCAATTGTATTCTTTTCTTGAACAGGTCAAGGATACCATTGAAGTGGACAGAAATGTTTCTCGACATATTGAGGATGAATTGACTGCTACAGATTGGGACCTCTTGGTAATTCAAACTAAGACTTTGAATTTCTATAATATAAAAAATATCAAGGATTTGACAGTTTCTTCTGTTTACTTACTGAGCAATAAATAAATTAACGATTTTTTTGTGGTTGGATATCTAGTGAACTGTAAGTTCTTTGCCTTCTCTTTTAAATAACTCAGATGTATCAGAAGAATGTAAAAGACTACTCATGAATTGTATTACAAGATGTAAATTTATACTTGTAAATAATGATGAACTTGGCAGTCACGGGTTCCATAAAAACACTAACAAATAACAAAGAGTATCCTAAAATTATTGACAAACAATAAAAAACCAAAAAAAAACTAGCTACGGAAAAACAATGATGGAATATTCCAACATTTCCCCCATATTGCATCATTATTTGAAAGTACTAATGAGAGAACCTTGAAAAGTTTTGAACTTTACACATCCAAGAGGCTTGGTGAAGATGTCAGCACATTGTTCTTGAATAGAGCTGAATTGGAGTTGAATATTATTCTGTTGAATATGTTCTGGTATGAAGTGGCTGTCAACTTCGAAGTTCTTGGTTCATTTATGAAACATTGGATTACGAAAAAGCTTGAGAACACTCTTATTGTCACAATGGAGGATAGTGGGTTGCTTTTGAGGTGCTTCCAATCCTTCTAGTATTTGATGTAGCCAAACTGCTTCACAAAATGTTGAACTTAACACATGATATTCTACTTCAGTTGAGGAACGAGCAATTGTGGCTTGCTTCTTACTTCCCCAAGATGTAGGACTTGAGCATAAGAAGAAAACAATCCTGATGTGGATTTCCTATCATCAATAGATCTTGCATAGTTTGAATCTGTGTACCTTTTCAAGAAGAAGTGATCATTCTTTTTATATTCAAAACAATGATTTATTGTACCATGGATATACATTTGCTTTGGTGCTTTCCAATGACACATCATTGGTTCTTGCATGAATCATGAATGATAATTGACAACAAAATTGATATCTGGTCTAGTGTAGGTCAAGTATATCCAACCTTCAATCAACTATCGAAAGAGAGTTGCATTTACCTAAGGAGACGCATTGGAAAAATATGTTCTTTCTCCTAGTTCAAATAGTTCTAAACTCTTGTGGAAAAAGAAACTAATCATTGTATTTTTGTTCTCCACTTAGATCAATGAGGGCAATTCACTATTAGAGAATTCTCCACCTACTTGAATGATAATGTAACTTGTCGTCAATTAATTGCTACACACCTTGGTAAAATGGGGTTGTAGAACAATGTAATTGCATCATCATGGAGATGGTATATGGTATGTTGAAGGATTCTCATTTGAGATATTCTTATCGGGTTGAAGCTATGCATACAACTGTTTATCTTCTGAATTTTGCACCCACCAAAGCACTTGATGGCATCACACTAGAGAAAACATGGATAGGAGTTAAGCCATCTATCTTGAAATATCCCCCTTAGTTTTTTCCAAATTTTCTCACACAAGCTTTTACCCGTTAACGTTAGCTTAATGTAATAATAAGCAAACTGAAAGTAACCCTTCACTTTCTAATCACCCAGATCCCGGAATGGGCAAGGTGAGAGCATACGGTGTAAGGGGATCTGTATATAATATCACTGCTGAAAGTACAAGTAATCTAATTGGCGGCAAGCCAGCCAATAGAGAAAGAAAACACTTGGTGGCAAAGTCAGCCACTTCCACTTTTTAGCGGGCTATAGGAAAATAAAGTAAAGCAAAGTACTTGGCGGCGTAGCCAGCCACTTCCACTTTTCAGCGGGTAACAAAAGTAAAGCAAGCTCGACCACTTATTTAGTGAGAGTGTAATACTAATAACTGAAAATGGAGAGCTGATTAGTACTACTATATCAGCGTTACAAGATGATAGATTATTAGAACATATCATGTGAGAATCAAAGCTATATGAAAGACCAAGTATTAGATAACCATCCCTATGATATTACAATGATTAGGCATCATGGAAATGAGAGAAAGCAATGAAATACCAGATCTGATATGCTGCTACAGCAGTCTCATTTTCTGATCAGCAAACCTGATATACCATCCTGCACACCATCAAACACTCATATCACTCCAACCGCACCTCCGAAACACCTCAAACTTGTTGCAAATGATGCCAAAGAGCTAGGCGTCCAAGTCCTAGCAACCAAACACCTTGAAACCGCCTTGGAAACTCCAACATGCTTCCCAATGCACTCCCAACCTAGATGTATGGCCCCTAAGGAGGGAGACCTCTTAAAATTCAGATTCTCCATCTAAAATCATGAAACTTGGCAAGAATGGGCACCCTAGCATGAGGAAATTGTTAAACCAATACCCACAAAAAGACATTGCCTTCTTCGATTAGTGTGAGCAATAACATGAATCAGCCATAGATAAACCAGCAACATAAAACTGATATAAACACTCCAGAAAGAACTCCAAAACTAAAACTAACTCACACCCACACCAAAACATCAAAAAACATCAAACCCACAAGATCAGAAAACTTGAAAGTAGCCATCACCATTGAAGCTCAACTGCAACCTTTGAATTAAGAAGCAACTTAATGTTCAACTAGGAGTTATCTTTCAAACTCAAAATTGAAGAAGAACTAGGAGGTGTACCAACCTCGAAGCAAGAGTTTGAACTGATTTCAACAACACTTTGTTATAATGAAATGAGATAGCCAAATAAGGAGGAAGAGGCATATTTATAGGCTCTACACCCAAAAATTCAAAACTCGTTTTCCCTCCAAAGAGGGACGCCCATATGAGGAATAAAATAATATTTATTAAGAACCCATTAACTTGCTTACTTTGGCGTCCACTTTAACTTGGCATAAATATTAACTTTTAAAAGCAATAGTCTCCAACTTAGGCGTCCAAAATTGAGGCCCACTTTTAAAAACAACTTAAGTCATGAAGCCTAGACGTGGGGTCCAAAAGCAACAATAAAATATAATACGGCTTAAGTTATCAAACTTTCCTTTTTGAGCTCCAAGAATGCTGGATATGCCATTGCCAACACTGAATTGCCAAACTGCCAAAAATAGAAACTTAGTGTTGAACTGCTATCAAACCACATTGCCAAAAATTACACTTACTAAAAATAGTAAGTGACTCCAAACACTGTTTGAGCACATTCCAGGGAGCCGTCATAACTTACTAAAAAAAGTAAGTCTAGAAATAGTCTTTGATGAAAATGGATGTGACACCTCTTTGAAACTCTTTGAGAACCTAGAAAGACCCAAAAAACAATCTTGCAAACTCCTACAACCATCCCCCAAAAACTCAGAAAGATACCTCTTAGAAAATAGGAAACCCTAATTTTGCCTCCGACTAGCCTATGGGACTCTGAAAATAGGCTAACGGCCACTTAAAAGCATAGGGCTAAAAAGGGGACATTACATATCTCTCATCTTCATGTATTTGGTTGCACAACATACATGCACATTATTGAGCAAAAGAAAAAGAAGCTTGATGAGAAATCTATAAAATGTATTTATCTTGCCTATAGCAATGAGACGAGAGCCTATTAACATATGGATCCTACCACAAAGAAGATATACATCATCAAAGATGTCATTTTTGATGAGAAAAGTGAGCTAAACTCACCTTCCATATCATCACCTACTCTAGCTAGTACTCCTATATTCAACTTGGATGAGAAATGTGATGATTCAGATAGGAATGTTGATCACTTTGACCCAACACCCACAAATGTCACACAATCTATGTGCAAGTTGTATACTAGTACTATTTGTGATGTAAAGCTAGATGATGTCCCAAATACTTTAACTTTAGGACTGAGGGCTTGTAGCATGGCTTGTAATGAGGTAAATCCAGCACTAATGAGTTTACTAGTTTATAACTTTGAACCTTCTTTTACTTAGGAAGCACTAGAATGAAAGCCTTGGAAGGAGGCTATGGATGCAGAATATCAATCCCTAATGAAAAACAAGACTTGGGAGCTTGTTGATCTTCCACCAAGGAAGAAAGTCATTGGATGTAAATGGGTCATCAAGACTAAGTATAAGGTAGATGGTAGTATATATAAGTATAAGGTTAGACTATTGTCTAAGGATTATGCCCAAAAAGAAGGGATTGATTATGAAGAAATATTTTCTCCCACAACAAAGATCGAAACAATTAGAATGATTTTTTTTGTAGTTGGCAAATTTGGATGGAATGTGTATCAAATGGATGTAAAGAGTGCCTTTCTAAAGAGCATTTTGTTCACGCTTACTACATTAATCAGAACTTAAAATTCAGCATGCAATGGAAGCAACAATATATCTGCAGTGGAAGAGGCTGAGTGTGACGAATGGATTTGATATCATATTAGAATGTAAAAGACTATTCACAAATTGTATTATAAGATATAAATTTATACATGTAAATAATGATGAACTTGGAGCTCACGGGTTCCATACGAACACTAATAAATAACAAGTAGTATCATAAATATACTCACAAACAATAATAAATAACAAGTAGTATCATAAATATACTAACAAACAATAATAAATGAAAGCAAACTAGCTACAAGAAGACTTCTGGAATTTTCCAACAAGATGTACTTTAATGTAGACTAGACAGATGAGACTCCGTTGACGTGATTTCTGTAACCGCATCTAACCAAAGGTAATGGCATCCGGTTACCCATTCTCTTGATCAAAGAATTTGCTTAAGATTGCCGAAGTTCAGAGTGTTCAACTCCAAGGTTCCAAATGCTATGTCCCGCACCCATAGACGTTTGGCTGTTTAGGACCACCTGTTCAAGATGTTTATATGATGTAGTTAATGATTGGAAGGAATTTTTAAAGCGTCAGTGAATATCGCAAACATCAATTTCCTAAACCAACTGTAGAAATAATTAATGTAAAATGTGTGTTGTATACCTAATTCATCGTATGGCATGGACATGACTACCTTGCATTTCAAACCTGTGTTCCGCTTTTGGCTCACTTCGGACAAGCATCCACGTAACTAGTAATCTAGTGGGAGTAACTAAAGAGGATCTAATATAAATTCAATAGCCATGACACCAACACATACTAAACATGAAGATTGTAATCGGTTGTTCCCATGTTTTCCAGCTGACCATACAAGGCGTAATCACCACATCATGAGCCCACTAGTGGTAAGCGCGATAGACAAAATGTTCTAAATTGAAGACTACACTCCATATGATTAAATCTTTTACTACTAGCTTGCATGAAACAAAATCTATTTTACTTTACTTCCAAACTTTCTACGAAAGTAGGAGGACCAAGGTTGAAAACCTTAGCTACTCACAACAAAAGACGAGATCATCATCAACTAAAACTCTTTTTATTGAGAGTGTTCACAAGAATTTCTTACAAAGTTTTCAAACAAAAAAACTTTCCTTCTTCTTCAAACTATCCTATCAATCTATACTAAGCTATCTCTAAGCTATCACCTAGCTGTCTCTCTATTCTAATCTCTGATCTAATGAGGTACAAATGAGGGGGGATGCCCCTTTTATAGTTGGCCAAGTCCAGATAATTGGGATTAAATTCCAAATGAATGGCTTAGATTAAGCCACCGCCCCTAACCCTAAAAAGAGGAGTGGAGTAATAAATGAACAATTAATGTCCACCATCCTCTAGAAGATTCCCGTCCATAGACACGTTCGCATTGTTCTTGTTCCTCTTCTTGACTGCAAACTGGATAAGTCTGGTTGCCACTGCTTCAACTCCTTGAATTGGTATGATAGGCACGTTCTCAATCTGAAACTTCAAGGTTGTAACCTCTTTCTCCTACTCGACGATGATTTTCCTCCTTGATGTTGTTCTTCAACTTTGAAGTACTTGATGGTGACCATTAACGCCTGGGTTTCCATCTTTCCCTCCATCCTGAGCTTTGAAAACATTTCTTCTTTGCCACTTGAGTAGGGCACATACTAGGTCTCAACACTTAGCCATTTTTTCCAAGTATTCGCCTCATCTCCCAACAGCCAGCCTCTTGCTCACTCTGCAAACAAGTTGTGTTATGGTAGAAAAGAGCACTGTAACATCATAATATAAACCATCACTTAATTCCACGCTTTAACTTCCAAGGTTTGAGCGATCTCTTTGATCCTGTAGGGTTCACCATTCAAATTTTGCTTTCATGATTCCGAGGGTCGTAAAAGGCAACACCGCGTATCATATATTTCAACGCCCACAATTTCATCACCAAGGGTACTTTAAGAGATGCATTTTTAAAATCATCTTTTGAAAGTTAGCTTCAACCTGCATCTTCTTCAAGAAATTCACTTTACAATGAGGCGTTGAATAACCTTGATTACACCATCTTTGACTCCTAGGAAAATTATTTCCATTTAAGAATTCAATCAATTTCTACCCAAATCAACTCAAATTCATCATTTGAGGCCGATCTTCACGTAACATTTTCTTGCCTGCACTTCTCAAATTTTCTCAGAAATTCATACCAACCGGTGCCCATCGTTCCTTCACCCTAATCCTGGCGTTGTAAACACTTCATGAACCATTCCTCATCGCAGAGTGTCCGGGATACCCGTAAGAAAAATTCCTTTAGAAAAGTTGCACAGCGAACCCTTGGGTTCATAAATGAAGGGGTACTTTTTAATTTTTTTGAATTTCAAGCTTAGAAAAATATTTTTCAATCAAAGTCTTCTTATTTTTCACATCCGGGCATATTTTCTTTGCTTTGCTTTGACAAATTTTTTTTTTTTTTTGAAGCTGGCATCTTTTGTCTCCTTCTCGCCAATTTTATCCATGCCTTAACAAATTTCATCATCCTCCTGCAAGCTTGGGCGTACTTCCCTCTAGAGGTGAAATTTTATGCCTTAGAAATAATTTCAAATATTATTACTAGCATGGGCGCATATAGGGGCTTCCACTTTCAATTTCCAATACTTAGAACATTTTCCAACTCCTTCCACAAGTCAAGGTGCATATGACTGGTTGAGCCTCAAATTTTCAATACTTAGAATATTTTACCCTCCAGTCAAGGCTAGGGCGCATTTAGCATAATGAGCTTTCAACTTCCCACACTTAGAATATTTTTTCAAGTGTCCTTTACCTTGGGCGCATTTTGACCTTGGAGCTTCCAATTTCCATGCCTTAGAAATTTTTTGGTGCCATCATGCAAGTTGGGTGCATTTAGCATATGGAGGAAGATTTAACTCCCACGCCCAACATAAGTCATAACTTCACTTCTAATATGGGCGCATTCAAAGGGGGGAGGAGGAAAGTCAACGCTTTTTGTCCTTTTCTTAGCCCATTTGGGCGCATTTCACATGTGTAGGAGGATAAACTCAACGCCTTGGATTCTTTTCATCAACGTTACTTTCATCTTGCCTTCATCTTGGATTGGGCGCATTCAAAGGGTGGTGAGGGGAGTCAACACTGGGAATATTCCTTTCATGCACAACGCCTTTTGACTTGCCTTGACCCTTCTTCTTGCATGGGCGCATTTTGAGGTATGAGGAGGACTTCAGTCTAATACTTAGAAACTTTTTCACTTTACTTCTCCTTGCATGGGCGCATTTTGCATGTGGAGAGGGATTAACAACGCCTTTAACCTTTTTTATCAACTTTGACTAGAGATAGGCGCATTCAAGGGGTCAAGGAGGACTTAAGTCCTTAACTTAGAAACTTTTTTTTTTTTAAAAAACTGCTAGCTCATTTCTCCTTGGGCGCATTTTGTATGTGGAGGAGGACTAATTTCAACGCCTTAAGACTTGCCCAGCATGGGCGCATTTGAAGATCAAGCTGGACTTAACTCTATGCCTTAGAATTTTTATCAACACCTTCTTAGCATGAGGGCGCATATAGGGGGGGGAGGTGGACTTAAGTCCAACACTTAGAAACTTTTTTATCTTATCTCTCATTGAGGGCGCACTTTAGGGTGTCTGCATGATAAAACTTCAAACTTAGAATTTTTTATCCTCTTGCCAGTTCATCTTGGGTGCATTTTGATGGGCCTTCTGCCATTTACCAATACTTAGAAGATTTTGAGGCCACCTCCTTGAGATGGGCGCATTTCATGACCCCAGCAGGAAGTTCAAACATTTAGACAATTTTTATCACCCTAGTAACTTTGGAGGATGTAAGCACATTTAAGGGTAGAAGGTGGATATTTTCCACTAGATAATTTTCAATCTTTCCTGCACTGAGATGAGGCGATTTAGCGTAGGAGTGATATTTCCACTTAGAACTTTCTCACCGCTCATGCCTTTATGTTTTAGTAAGCTCTTGATTTTCCCTCTTCCTCAAGCTCGACGACGAAATTTCAATCATGTGGACCATGACTCAATCGATCTCGCTCACACGCTGTCTCGAAGTTGATCTCCGCTATTTATAGCACGCTTTTGAAGGTGGTTTCACTATTTATAGCAATCGCTTTGATTTCACACCTTACAACTCATTGGATTTGAAATTTGAATGATGTGTGGACTTTATCGGGTAGACGGTTCGCTCACATCAAGCAACTGCTATTTCCATTATTTTTGCTTATTTTGAACGCCTTTACTTACAAAAGGTAAAGTAGTCTAATATTTCAAATTTACTCTGTGGATGTTGAGTGGGATACACCTATTAAAATTGCATTTTACCCTACCATCCCGGTTTCGAAAACCCCGACTTGACTTGTATGTCACCAAATGACCTCCGCTTAACTTCGCTTTCTCGCTGCACTTCGCCTATTTGTGATCCTCCGACAGTCGGTAGTCACGGTAATGGACTGCTAAAAATAGAAAGTCTCCAAAATTGACTGATCTTGCTCGTATGGCCACATCACCGTAGCTCTTGAAACCAAGCAAGGAATCCATACGCGAAAAACTCCGACATGCAAACCCTAAAAATAGCTCTCTAAGACGCTCTGAAAAAGTCACAGATCCTAGTTTCAGCTGTTATACCATTATGGGTTTCTCCCCAAAACCTAAGGAATATGTCGCATGCATCAAAAAACTTTAACATGCAAACCTCAAAAATAGCCTTTAAAGGCTGAAACACCGAAAGTCATCAGTCTCTAGCTCTTTGCATGTTAGCAATACCACGTGAGGTCCTCGTGAAACCCAAAAAGAATCTCTAGACATGCATTGAAGAACTTTGCATATAAACCCTAAAATCTGCTCCCGAAGCTGAACTTGCTAAAAATAGTAAGTTGTCCGTTTCAGCTCAAAATTTGCAGACGAGCAGCCTGACATGTTCTGGAGGCAGTGTAACGATCGGAACTTCAGAAGTGCTGAGAAAACGTCCCAAATCTGGCACTTACTAAAAATAGTAAGTTGTCGGAATTCACTAAAATTTTGTTGGGAGCCTGCTGGAAGCAGGTTGACAACAACATTAGTCTCAGATTTCAACTTGATTACTTCATTTGATTTTAAATTGGCTAGAGAGTTCAAAACCCTAATTCTCAGACTTAGCCAAAATTTCAATTCAAGCTCAAAGACGGGCACATCCCGGAAAGGTAGACAGTAGGAGAGAGACAACGACAAAACGACCCAAAAGCAAAGCCAAAAAACCAGAACGAAGCAAAAGTTAGGGGGTCCCCATTTGCAATGGGGTGATGTGTGAAAAAGGTCACAACAAGACTGTCACAAGTAAGCTCCCTTTTCAAATAGCAGGGTGCCAATCATTGTATAGGTTAGAAAGTTGTAGTCTATGTTATGGGCTAAGAGCTGAATTCTAGTATAGCACATTTAATTGTATGGTCTATAACTATAAGGAGGTAAGCATATTTTGAAGAAAATTGCCTGATAAATGACAATATCACCCATTGATTATGCCCATTTATTTCCATTAGAAAACTTGTTGCACATAAAAGTAAAAATCATGTTAGACAAGATACAAATGGAACACATATCAAGATTCAAAGGACATAATGATCTTGACTTCTTTTGATAAAATTGAAGTATTTATATTCCTTAGAAGTATGAAGGATTGAATTAAGGTCCTCTCTGGTTGGTTGAGTCCCTCTCCTTCTTTCATTAGGAGAGTCCCTAAAGGTCCTTGGCCTAATTTTGCTGGTGTTAGTGAAGTGCTTGCATAAATGATTCCTTCAGATTCATATTTGAGCTAGGCATATTACTCATTAAAAAGTCTAGAATGGCTTAAGTTCTGATCATTAGCTTTGTCTCATTGATGGTAGAGAGCACTTCTTCAAGTATTATAGGGCATTCTTGAGTAGAACAGGCATATAGACAGAGTCACACAAATAGTCTTCCATGTTTGTGGCATAGTTCCTTGGTTGTTTGAGAATCACATGAATTGTTTGTGCTCTAGGATGCAAGGTAAATCTTTTTCCTAAAGTTTTTATTTTTGGGTTGTAGTAGAGTCACAATTTCTTGAAAAATGAAGACAAACATCCAAATTTCTGCATATAGAGATACATATTTTACCTTAAAAAATTTCAAAGGCTAGATCTTTATCTTTGTTGATTACACACTTCAGAAATTATGATTACTTAGAAGTAATGACAAATATATATCCAAATGGGATCAAATTTTACTAATTATAACTATGATCAAATTCAAGTCTTCATGCCATAAGATTGCACTAATGAATATGTTCTCTTGCACAACAATCTATTTTTGAAAATTAACATCACTGTTATTTCCTTTTTAGTGTGACTCAGTTTCTGTTTGTTTCTCATGGACATGTTTGTTATGTTATGGTTACAGATTCTCCACTACTTAGGATTGGATCATGTAGGACATACGGGTGGTCGTGCAAGGTATCTTTGCTTCTCATTGTTTAGATGCTTGGATGTTTCTTGTTTTAAAATTTCGTGGAATTTTATGTACAAGTCTTGCTTTGTTTTCTTTTGTAGTCCTTTGATGGCTCCCAAACTGTTGGAGATGGACAGAGTCATAGAAAAACTTTACACTTCATTGGTTATCAACAATAGTTCAACAAATGAACGTACCTTACTGGTTGGTTCTTATTGTTTATTATGCATTGAGACTTATTCAATTGCAAGGTTTAATTTCATTTATTTGAAAATAAATTATGTAAATGGAGTTGTGGTTGTATGCATAGAATAACCAATGCTAACTTGACTTGCTTCAATGATGACATGCAAACTGACAAATATAATGCCAAATATAGTTGAGATCAAAAGGTGTACATGCACTTAAATGCATAACAAGAATGTTGGATGAAACCATTGGAGCAGCTATGGTAGGATGTCCTCCGTAGTTGTTCTTCTTTTGAGGACCATTTTATCCACCATTCTTGTGTTGATTTGCATTCCACTTGTAGGTAGTTATCAAAGACAAGATGAAGTACGGGGCATCTATAGAAAGTGGGGATCTAGTTTGATATTGAATCTTACTACCTATTCTGGTTTTGCATGAGCTTGTGCACCATCTATCATTCTAGGAGATAGATGTTTGTTAGCATCTTTCGTGTAGTGCAAGGGACATTATACTAGTTAACATCATGTTGAACACTCGGAATACTGAGAGGAGGAGTGAATCAGTATTATATTAAACCATCCAATCATCAAAGCATATTTAACTATTATAAGGAATGAAAGCATGAAAACATCCACAACATCACATAACACATGAACACCAGGATTTTTATGTGGAAAACCCAAAATGGAAAAAACCACAGTGAGGATTAGCTCACAATATATTATAACTGGTTATAAGATACTACAGAAAGGCTCACTGCCAGGTGGACTCACTGTCCAAGTGAACTCACTGCTCATAGAGAAAAGAAAGAGAGAAAGAACGTTGGTGGCTACACAGCCAAGATTTGAACTGATACAAAATGATTTGTAGGCACCAACCCACTAGAGACCCCAATCCCCACAATTTGTAGGCACCAACCTATTGGAGGCACCAACCCCCATTGCTAAGCACCAACTTAGCAAGAGACACCAATCTCTTCTTTTGGGAAGCACTGACTTCCAAATCAGAGTTCCACCTTCAAAATGTTGCTTCTTCAATGGATGATGGATATTTGGTTTTCTTTCACAAACTCTTCTTGTAAATGATATATTCTTCACCAATTTGATGCATTTGATTTCATATACTATCCTCTTTTAAATCTGCAACTATTTTTCTTTACAATTCTACCATAAGCTCCTCTTTTAAATCTTGCATATACTCTTCTTTACAAATCTGCCATAAGCTCCTCTTTCTAAATCTTGCATATACTCTTCTCTACCAATCTGCCATAGACTCCTCTTTATATTTTTCTCTTATAAATCTGCTATATATTGCTCTTTGTAATGATCTTCTACTAAATCTTCATGTACAATCTGAATGTGTTTTTCTGATATCACTTTTACTTACACACTACACATTGATCCAAAACTGATGTATATCTGCTCTATTTTCTTATTTCAAAACTTACTTTTTAAATTATACTTTTCCCTCGCTTTTACACCTTCACAAGGGAAGGTGACTTATTGAATATGCGATGCTTGGCAGCTCATTTAAAAGACATAGCTCATCATAAGGAGACGTATTTATTTGGAGAGGCACCTCTTCATGATTTGTCCTTAGTTTGGAGCGCTTGCCATGAAAGGTCGGATGCCTTTGTAACTTAATCACTGCTTCTAAAATTGAATCACTGCTTTTTAATAATATAGTCATTGTTGCTTAATTAATCAATCTTAATTTCTTCTCTTCATACCTCTTTAGTCACTGCCTTAGATTAATCATGAGTTATCTTTCTTGGGGGACTTCATTGATATTAAAATATCTTTGGCTTGACTTGATCAGCAAAGGTGGTCAGCCAAGAGCATGATATTAATTTAAAATAAATATTATCACTTCTGCTTCCCTCTTTAATTATAGTTGATTCCTTTAATTACTTCTTTCTTCTCCCTTAATCCAAATCTCTATCTCTAATGATGCGTGAATCTGTTCCAAAGAGAACCTTGTCAGTTTTGCAATGGTCTTCTTGGGCAAGAGCAATATGGCAGACTCCTTTATAATCTGGATTTTCTTTGAAGTCACTATGATTTTTTGATGTCATAATAATTCTTGATATTCTACTCCACAATTAAATAAGACCACAGCTACTATTTCAAACAAGCGTTGAGCATCTTCACTTGTTGCAGCCTCTCCTAAAGCCTCTGAACATAATTCTATTTCCAAAACCATATGTGCTTCTGGGTCTATACCAAGATGTGTCCTAAGCAATTGTGCAAATTCACACATCCATTTATCCAAATCAACTTCATTGCCTGCTATACCACATTTTCTCCTTTGACATTGATGACATTACCTTCTTTGACATTAGTGACAATATCTAACAATCTCTCATGCTCCTTTGACATCAATGACAATCAATTCCAACATTCTTTTATATAAAACATTTAAATATGTCATATATGATTATGTCACACACAGTTTTAAATAAATACCACACAGTATAGAAACTTTATTTTTTAATGTTTGTGAATTCTAAAGTGACATTTTCATTGATGATGTTTAGGCCGTTTGCCACATAGATGCTCTTTTTGATGTGTAACTATGAGTTATTTTCTCCAGTCTCATCTTTTCTGTGAAATATATAAGTGTTTTGAAATCAGTCTGAAAATAAAAAATATGTAATTGTCTTTTGCTTATTTTAGTTAATGTAAACGTTTGAAGTATATGATAAATGAAATTGCATTCCAAGCCTTACTAACTATTTAATTGTATGTTCAAAGTATACTTATTACTTTTGTTTTTGTATTTTTGAATGTTTTTAACTAAATCAGGTTGTGGTCAGTGACCATGGCATGAATGATGGAGGGAACCATGGAGGATCCTCTTTTGAAGAAACTGATTCTCTGGCTCTTTTTATTCCTATGGATGCTGCTTTAAACACATATGTTTCAACTACACCTTCTTATTCAGCTTTCCAGGTAAGATGTTTCTGACCGTCTTTGTCAATTTCTTCAAGCTTTAGTAGAAATACTAGCTTGTGGAAGCTACCTCTGGCATTGTGGTTATAAAAGCCAGTTTCTTTAGATTCATGATAGTAAAGTTTAAACTGAAATATTCCAACTCAGCATTGACTAGAACCTACAGAATTATTTGCAGTTGCACAATTACTCTTGGTAACCATTCCTTGTATTACTTTACTTCTTCAAGTCATGATATGCTATCGAGTATCATAGGCTCGGGAACCTGCTATATTGAATTGGATGTATTAGAGTTGAATCCCTGGTTAAGGGTAAATATGTTCTTAACTTTGTCCTTCACTCTAGTTGTATCAATAAGTGCCCGGAATCACATGAATGATTTACAACTCTTGAGCTTTAGTTGTATCTTGTATTAAAGACTATTTAATGTTCTCCTAAGAAACTTGCAAGAAAGCATGCCTGATGCGATTAAAAAACTATAGGAAAATTGGAATCAAAATACAATTCTAAGATTTTTCCTTTGCTGAAGTTTATGGTATGATAGCTTCTCTTTAAGGATGAATTTATGTATAGTTATATTTTACAAAGTTTGTATTGCCTTTTATCCTTCCCAAAGTATGATTTGTCATAAAATAGTTTGTGTTTACATTTATATCTTAATATGGATGTTGGCAACTCATGGACAAGGGTGTCCTCAAGGTGAGAGGATGGGTTCTGAAATAAATAAAATTATTAAATAGAGACTTTATTGTTGATGCCATAAAAATCTTGTTATATTTTTGTTGAGGAAGGTTAACTAAACAAATAATAATGGGAAGAAATTCTGATTTTCATTCAACACCACTAGAAAAGAGTTTAGTACAACTCTTCTGGCTGAGTTCCCTTTGTTGTTGCCCATATTTTCATCCACTTTTGCTTATTAGCACTGCGTGATTAGTGCTGCTATAAGTTCACTCTTTTAGAATAGAAGTTGGAGTAGATCACACACAATACCAAAGCACATGACATATTGGAACAAAGTTATAAGCTACTGTTAAGTATAACCACCACATGATTAGCATTGTGTCTCTCATGACTTACATAGCGGTGACAAAGTTCAGTCTCACATCATAAATTTAGATGCCTCTGTTACAATCTGTGCACCAGCAGCAAGAAGGTTGTGGGAAATGCCTTCTAGATTTATCTTCCATCTTACCTTGGTCTTCGACATCAAGTAAAGGCATTCCACCCCACGTTATTTGTATCCAGAAGAACTTGAGCCAGGCTGCATGATTCTGGTTGAACATGATTGGATTATTGAAAATATGTTGAAGCACACCCATGATCAAGGTGCCCTTAGGGGATGAAATAAGTTAAATAGAATCTGATTATTATTGATGCAGTAAAAATGCTGTTATAGTTTTTGTTGAGGTAAGGGAATTAATTACAAATGATAATGAGATGAGATTCTGACTTTCATTCACATGAATACAAATGATCTCAAAACAACTCTTCTGGTTGTGGTTCTTTTGAGTTTTTCCCACAATTTTTAGTTGCCTGTTTCCATTGATACGGTTTAATTTGTGCTGCTATAAACTCACTCTTTTTAGCATAGCAAGACCCAAACAACATCCCTAAATTTGTGAAGTAGATCACACCTATGCTAGAGGGTTCGCCAAACTTCATCCTTCAAGTTTGAAATTTGGGGAACTTTAAAATAGCTTATAAAAATCATCAAAATCTGTCTTTAAATTTGTACAGAAAGGGCCCAATAATCTTTTATTAAAATATACTTTTAAAAACCATTTTTATTAGGGTTTCAGAGGTTTTTCTTGTAAAATAACATCCAAGATGAGTCAAAACACAGTTGCAACCCTGCAAGGGGAAAGTGATGGCGACCATTCATTGCAAAGTTAAAGTAATTGGGTTATTTTTTGCTGAATACCCATTGCCTGGCTGATAATCAGTCATGACTTGTGGCCTAGAAAAAGATGGCGTAGGGCATTGAAGGTGATTGTTGGAGACATTAAAGGAGTAACAAATAGGCTTTGAGAGGCAAGTTGATGCTGAAGGTGACTATAGAATTGATTGAGCTTGAGATGGCTCTTGTGACTCGGTGAAAGGCAAGTAGAATCATTTTGTTAAGAACGGGAAGGTTACTGTATGTTTGCAATAGGAGCAATATAATTCTATGTAGGCCACATTTCATCTTCACCTTTTTGTCATTTCCATGTCGTCTAAGTTATTTTCTATTTTTTTTTTTTAAATTTAGGTATTAATTAATTAATTTATTTTGTCTTTTTATAAAATTTAATACATTCATTTTAAACTTTTAATAATAGAAATATTTAAACATTAAGTATTATTTTATTTAGATTCAATTTTTATTAAAAAAAATGTATATTAAATATATTTAAATTTAATATTGATTTATTTTATTGTTTCACCTTTAATTTTATCTTTTATGTTTAATAAATTAAAATTTAATATTTTAAAATATTTAGTTCAGATTTTAGATTTTAAATTTATTTAATATAAAATATTAATAAATTTAAATATTTAATTTTAAAATTTTTAAACTTATTAATATTTTTAAATTTAATGTAATATTATATTGTTTTTGATTTAATATATATAAATAACAAATTGAATTATTTAAATTAATTTTTTAACTTATTAATACTTAAAAAATTTATTATAATTTACTTAAATTTAATTTTTATTATTTTATTTTTAATACTTTTGTTTTGATCGATAAATGTGGCGCTATCAAGATCACACCTGTCTATTAATTTGAAAAAAAGATTACATATGTTTTGCCCCTATATTTGGGAAAACCTTCCCTCAATTTAACATGATTGAAATCAACTTAGGGAGTTGTCAAGCATTGTATGGTTTTTCGTTCTTCGAAGATCTTAACATCATTTTGTGTGTGGGCTTTGATGAGGGGGGTTTCCTTTTCTTAACTTCAGTCCATCCTTGATTAGAGTGAGATGGTATCTCTGTATTTTGTTTAAGGTTTCCCTTTATGATTTCAACCATATCTCCTTGAGAATCCAAAACTGTTAAAACCAAAGCCTTCAAAGATGCAGCTGAAATGTTTGGAGTATTTGATTTTGCTTCAAACTTAGGAAGTTTAGGGGCCTTTGGAGTGGCATTGGTGCCCAAAGTTGGCTGAGGAGTCTCAACAATTATGTCTTGTGCATTGCTCGAGGAGGCTTTTGGGCTGGCCCGAGGAGAGTCTTGAGAGGGGCTTGACACCACCTGGTCCTCAGGTGAGATAACATAATGGTGGGGCTTCACACCAACCCACCAAGTTGGAATACCTTGTGAGACTTGCTTGCCTCTGACATGGTCTTTAATTTTTGTGCATTGGTAGGTGGAATGATCAGTTGAGTAGCACTTTCTACATTTGAAAATGATTTTCTCATAATCAACAGGTTGTCTCCATTTCTGGTTGCCCACTTTCAAAGAGATCTCAGCTGGAAGATCATTGGAGAGCTCCATCTCCACACATTTGCGTGCACAAGTGGAACTAATATAATTTATTGTTTCCTTTGAATAGCAATAGCATTTACCTAGTCCATTACCAAATAGCTTGTAGTTTCTCTAGCTCCCATAATTGAAGAGGGAGGTAGGGTAAACGAATCCATAAAAAGGTTGAATTGAAAGTCTCAGTGCGAGGATCAAAGGATGGATACCATGGCTTCATGTAGAGGAAATCCCCTTGGAAAACCCATGGCCCATTTTTAAACACTTTTTCTTTATCAGAAATAGATTTAAACTCAAGGATGAAAAATCCCCTAGCGCATGGGTAGATACTAACCTCATCCTCCATTTTGTCTTTCCAGTATGTAGTGATCTAGGAATGCAGATCACACAGTTTTGGCCATGTTTTCACAAATTTGCAAATGATGGCATGTTCTTCCAAAAAATCTTCCCTGTCTTGGATGGAGCCTTTGAAGCAAACCTCTAGAGTGTCAGCAAACCGTTCAAAAAAGAATGGGCAACGAGTCATATTGTGTTGAGTAGTAAAATCCCCAATATAGCCCTACCCGTCCACAACAGAGGCATCGAGGGGAGGATTTTGAAGAACATCAGTTGAGTCGGGAAGTCCACCCACATCATGGATAGAGTGATCCACATTTCTTCGCGCATCCAAAACCTCAACATGCATGGTTTCCTTGAATAGTCGCCACAACCTAGGGTTACTGCTGCAGGTAATGGACAAATCGGGAAGGTCTCGAGCCCTATCTCCACCGCCTAGAGCTGCCCTGAAGTCTATCTGAGAAACATGAGGCGTCTTTGTGGTGCCAGACTCACCATTGAAATCATGGCTGGAGGGGTGAGCAGAGCACTCAGAGGCCATCGCTAAGCGCACAGAAGCTGATCGCAGCATTGTAGTTATTATATTAATTAACTGTCATACATATTGTTTTTTAATAATTTTAATTTAATATAATTAAAATATTTAGATAAGATTTTAGAATCATAAATATAATTTGTAAGCTCTAGTTTGTAATTTTTATTAAAATTATAAATTATAAAATTATATTAAAAATATTAAGACAATAACTTTTAATAATTTTAATTTAAAATAATTTTTTTATTTTAGTATAATGTTATAATTTTATTTAAAATATATGTGTGAAGTTTTTTGTCAGAACCCTGGTGGTTCTCAAACTGAAACTCTGAAGGATTTTTGTTTTGTTTTGCAAGTTTTCCGTTTTTTGTATTTTGAGGGTTTTTGACAAAAACAATAAATGCTGCGATTTTGCTAGAAATTGCAAATAAAATCTAAATAAATTCAATAATGCAATTTTTTAGCCAGACATTGCTCAAATATGATAGGCGCCTCTATAAATTATCTTTCAGAGCAATTACAATAACAAATATGGATCTATAATGAAATACAATCAACTTATTGAAGAAAAACCTGATTTTTATTTAATGGCGGCTGCTGTAACTGGTAATGGTACGGCCAGAAATTAATTAAGACCTCCTCCAGCTCGAATCTCAATGCAAATGTTCTAGTATACCAAGCGCCCAATGTGGAATCACCAAATAACAGATGATGAAGGCGTCTCCTCAGAAGATTGATAAGTACGGCCTGAAAAGTACAATAGTACGGCCTGCTGCAGCAATAATGAAAAGTACGGCCTCCTTGGGATTCGTGCCAAATCACTGATGAATGGTAATGAATGAAATCGCCCTGTTCCTCTGATGGTTTCCTCTGTAAATCTCTGAATAAAGAACTGGTTAAGCTCAGTCTGTGACTTCTGGATGAAATCACCAAGTGCAACTTCGGCTGGTATTTCACAGCCTCAGACTGCCTGATCTCTGAAGAGGTTACGTTCTCCAGAAACGATCGTCTGCCAGAAACCCTAGGGTTTGCAAACTCCAAAGCTCAGATGCCAAAAGGACAAAATTGAATAATAACAGGATAGTTCGATTTTGCCTTGGGAAGAACAATATATTCTCCTTTGAAAAGTTCGACCTAATTCTCCATTAAAATAATCATTTAAATAAATGATTTAATTTTTACTTTGGACTTAGGAGAATTGATTTAATTATTGGCGTCCATATTTAATGAGCATTAAATACTCATTAAGTCACATTTTAATAATATAATATAAAGTATAATTAAATACTTTATAACTTAGCCAAATAATTAAATATTTTAATATTTCAATAAAATGACTTTATTATAAAGTCAAATTATTAAATATTTAATAACTCAGTAATTACTCCTTATTTCTCCGTCAAATCAATCAACTACTGAACTGGGTCGAATCTGAGCTG
>VDFB02219432.1:0-20558 GCA_007258455.2 Sequoia sempervirens
GTAGATCCTTTCACTGTTATGTTTGTGAAGCGAAGATAAAATCCTCCTACTACTTTACCAGAAGCCTATGCCAAAGTTGTGAGTGTGAATTTAGAAAAGAAACGCCTTGGAAATGAATCGTGCATGAATGGCGGAAACGAATTGAATATTTACCCTCCCTCGAACATAAATGGAATCCCTGTAGGTTGTCCTATAGCTCCTAATGTTTATCCTTCAGTGGTCCATAATGGGACATTTCCTAAAAATACTTTCTTTCGACCAGGAAATAGTCAAGCTTTAGTCCCTCGCCCTGGTTCAGCTATTACAGAGCTACATCCTAATGAAATTCTTTTTTCTCACAAACTCAAGAAAATCAAAATAATGAAGATTTTTGAGGAAGAGGAAGACATGAAAGAAGTTTAAACTCAACTCAAAAGATTAACCACAGAGGTTACACAACTAAGGTTTCAGGTTTTACAAGAAAATGTTGCATTGAAAAAAGAGAAATGAAAAGGAAGTACAATAGAACTACAAAACACTAGTCATTATTGTTCATTAATCTCGCTTAAAATATTTGCAATTATTTGTGTGTAAAATGTTCTTGTTTCCTTTGTCGAAGTAAAATATTCACTACGTCTCTCTATATTAAAATGAAATTCTTGTCTTGTCCCCCTATGGTTGATGAAACTCGTCCTTTGAGGGATGTCCATAGCCTCTTTATGATATCTCATTCATAAAGGTAGGGAGGATGCTCATTAAAGGTTGTGTAGTTTTGACTTTCACTTGCTAGATGCATTTTCCTCAATGTTTCTACAACCTTTTCAACGAATACATTTTTGGAGCATCCTATAATATTTGCATGCCATGACACCACATTTCTTTAAGGTATTTTATTACTAGGCCCCAATTATTGTTCCTCCAGGCATCTTGATAGACTCATGGCTACACCACCCTTTTATCTATTCTACCCTTTGTGTGTGTGTGTGCTCATGCTTTCTCCTACTCTAGTTTTGTGCTTTTCATGCCCTCATACTACCTCAAAATTGTGTTTTAATGAAGGGTTGTGGGTCAATCATACTGTGTTCCATTTCCCCCACAACTTGTAGTTATGTTTCCTTCTTTTTTGGCTAGAAATACAAGCCCATATTATATTTATGGGAGTTGCAAGTACACACTTCACTCATCATGAAACCTATTCCCATGTCATCCCTCTTGTCCTCTGCAATAAATTCCTACACAACAAGCCCATTGTAGCCTATGCCTCATTAATTCAGTTACATTGACTATTTTATTTGTTTATTTTCAATTTCCTAGTGTCTTAAACATGAAATGTGATAGAGGGTCAATACCATTGAAATCTTCCTAGGATGAGAGTGACCTTTCCAAGTGTTTTGAATTAAATAAGTATTGAACTTATTATTCAAAGGTATTTATAGTTATAAGTAAATGCGATGAAATTGATTTAATTAAATTCTTTAAAGATGCTATTTGTTCTTTTTTATCATATTTATATTGGATTCCAATCTATATATTAATGATGGTGTAATTAATATGTTTAAATCTTAAGCTAATCAATACTGATAAATAAAGATTTTTTATTTACATCTAAATATAAATATACTTTATAATATTTAAACTTAAATAATAACACCACTAAATCCATTGCCATTTAAAGGTAACTTTGATATATTAAATCAATACAAATTATTTCTCGGAAAAATGGGGTATTACATTTCTGCCCATCATACTTTGCGCTTGCTTGTATTACTTCTCTACTATCATAGTTTTATCGCTACTTGCAGCACCTTATGCACAACATTGTTCATCCTATCCTCTTTTGCCTCCACGCTTGGTGGGTTTTATTTCTTATTATTATCTCTACTTACAATATTTCTCCTGTGGCATTTTGCTCGCCCTTCTTGTTTGTATCCATTATCAACATCATTTCATTGCGACTCGCCACTCCCACTTGTAGCACCATGGAGGTCCTACTATGAACATGCACATCTTCACAGTGAGCTTCCCTTGCTGCAATGTACTTGTAACATCTCGTGCAACTCCCAATTCCTACTTTCCAGCTACATATACTGTGGAAATCTCTCTAGCATCCTTCTCTATTCTCACTATCAATATCACTCTACTTTGATCTACCACTCCAACTTGCAGCATCTCTGTAAGTGAATCAACTCCAGTTATAGATTCATGCGCGCATCTTTCCTTTGTTGTACCTAATTGTATCATCTTTATTATGACATCTTCCCTATGCTCTTTAGCTGCAGTCAATTGCAACAACACCTATGCACCATTCTCATGTATTTTTCTTTTGTTGTTCTCACTTGCAACTCCTCCATGACCACCTTGCATCCTCACACAAAAACTGCTCCTTCATCGCACTTACTTGCAGTAGCATATGAACCCTCATTTCCTTACATGCAACCTCTTGTCTGCATTCCTCTTCTTTAACTTCCTCGTGACACTCTTGCTTGCCTTTCTCCTCCAGTGGCAAGCTCCCTTTACCAAGACCATCAACTTCTAGCATTTCCTTCGTTGCTACCTACTTTTCACATCATAGTTTCTTCTATCTTCATCCTCTGAGGTTTCTAATCACGCCCCAGTCTTCCTCAAGGACATAGCCTCAAACATTTTTTAGAAGTTTACAGCTGAAACTTCAATACTTTCTTCATCCACCCTTTCATGAGTATGACCTCCTCTTATTATCTTTAAAGACATCCATCCTCTTGTGTATTCTCTTGATACTTATCAGTACAACGCAAATCTTGCTTGCATCCTCTGCTATTGCAACAACTCTTTTTGTTTTTCTCCTTCTCGACATCTTACTATCTTGAATCACCCTTTCTCACCTCTGCAACTCTCCTAACTGGAACCTTCTTTGTTACAGAGCCAAATTCCCACCCTCAATCATTTCCATCATTAAACACTTGCAAACTCTAAAGAATGGACATTGTACTTCCTCCTAGAATTGTAGCCCGCTTTGATACCATGTTGATAGGGTTATAGATCATTCATTCCACGGACTTGTAAATTAGAGAAAGTCACATTACTGTGAGAAATCATTGTAGCCTTCCAAGAAATCAAGATATTCTTTGCTGCACCTAATCCTACAGCAGCCTAAACCCACTTGTACAGATCCTCACATTAACAAAATTTTTGCTCCAGGTGACTCTCGGTAAGGATTGCACATTCGTCCTAGTTCCTGTCCCAAACATAAACACACGCATGCACATATATACATATATATACTCTCTAACACACAAAACAACAAGAGTAATTCGAAAACATAAGTAAATAAACAAGAACACAAGGAATGGAATCCCTCTTCATACAGACATGGCTCAAGACTGCACTTTAAAGGTTTCAACTTCTATATACTATTATAATCTAGAAATACCACTTACATTCTAATTTCTCCTATTTTCCTCTTACACATATTCTCCAGCTTTTCTTTTCTTTTGCACAACTAGTTTCACCTCCTCACACCCTAATATTGCTGCTCGCATGCATGCTACTCCAATTTGTTGGTCACACAGTGTACTCGATTTCACGCATCTCGTAGTATATTCTGCAGCATACACCAAAAATTCCTTGAGTCATGGGCAACCTGGACCACTCGCAGTTCTCTACATATCCTTTCAATTTACTATTCACAACATCATGGTAGCTGGTTGGGCGACTCTCTGCCAACATCGAAATTTAAAATTTTGAATTCAAAAAAATGGGGATACTGGCAATAACTAGTAATTATATTAGAGCATGTGCATAAGATAGGTATAGGTGTCATAAATGCTAAAATTAAATGAATATAATGGAATATATATAGGAATAGATAAGAGCTAAGTGGGAAAAATGTGTGGATATAAAAAAATAAATATATAAAAATGTGTGGTTTCTCTGATCAGCATTTCCTTTTGACTTGCAATGGCTCCAGCAGCTAATCTCCCACTATCTTCTTTAATTACTTTACACAGCAGGTCCACTTTTCATTCTTTTGATCTGGCTTGACTATGATCAGCGGCGCCTATCCTTAGATAAAACCAATACACATAACAATCCAACACATAAATATTAATTATCTTTTCTTTCGCAAATTCAACTATGATGTCTGCTGCGATCTGCAATTTCCACCTTCAGCTATGGCCTTTTAAAACTTATGACTTTCCATCAGGTGTGATCTGCCTCTTTGGTTGGCAGTTAACTTAAGATTTCTGCAAATTGACTTCTCCTTTTAAATCGCGAAAACGATCAGCTTCAATTTTGGCAATCTCCGGGCTTCGAATTTGGCTTTAGTAATGACAGCCTGGGGGCTTCAAAAGATCTATTATTTGCCTTAAACAGTAATGATCTCCTCTCTTGCATGGCAGCAGCTCTCTGTAAGTCTCTTGGATGGCTTCAGATTAGAGTATGACAGAGATTTATACCTTCTGCCAGCAATCTCCTTCAAGTTCTCCAAGACTCTGATCCAACCTACTTTTTCTACTTAGATCTTCTTCCTATCAACAACTCTTTTCTTTAACTGCAATTTCTTGTTCGATGTCAACACATTCGACTTATCTTGATCAACGATCTCCAGCAGCAATCTTCTCTTAACTGTTCAGACGGAATAATATTCAAATCTGGCAATCTTCAAACCAGGCTTTGATAGCCTTTCTTATCGGGAGGCTGGCAGCTGCAGCTGCGACCTCATGACCTAGCTCTGTTCAAATACAAACACTTATAATCAGTGCTCTGATACCAATTTGAAGGGGTGGACGGAGATAAACAGCAAACAATATGGAACCCTTCAAGTGATCAATCCATTGACCATGCAATCCCAGTGTCTTGAAGATGCAAGGGTGACCAACAAAACCAGGACTTCGTTCTACATGATAAGATATCATGAAGATGTGGTTGTGTGCCTCAAGTTTGATTCAAAAGAAAAGACTTATAGGTAATTGTTATTATTGGAGGTCTTTTTGTTGTTCAGATTTATATATCTGTACAACATAGATGGGAAATTAGATTCGTTTACTTGGCTCAAAGAGCGAAAGGAAGTATGCCACTAAGCTTCCAAGCATTTTAGTGCAGTATCACAAAATCTACTGTTTCTCTCAAAATGGGGCAGGTGTGGGTATGCCTGATCTGAATAACGATGCAGAGACTTGCAATGGTTTATCAGAGCTGAAGATGAATGCCTCTCGGTTTATAGTAGTAAGATAAATGGGACCCTTCGAGTCATCAATCCATTGACTATGCAATCCGAGTGTCTTGAAGATGCAAAGGTGACAGGAAAAAGCAGTATTTCATTTTACATGAAAAAATATCCTGATGATGTGGCTGTGCACCTCATGTTTGATTCAAAGGAAAACACTTATCTGGTAACTTTTGTAATTGGAAATATTTATCTTGTCAGAAGAAATGAACTCTTTGTTTTGATTTATAGATCTGCAGGACAGAAATGGGAAATTAGACGCGTTCACTTGGCACAAAAAAGTGAAAGGGGGCATGGCAATTAGCCTTTTTCCAAGAATTTTTGTACAAAATAAAAAAATCTACTGCTTTTCTAAAGATGGAGCAGGTGCGGGTACGCATGATCTGAATGCAGATATCAATAGCAGGTTTCGTTATATTTTAGGGATGCAAGGTATAATGCACCGGGCCTTGGGAGTTGTTATGTAGAGGGGGAGAATGGCAATGGTTTGTAAAAGCCATATATATTCAACCATATACATGGTTTTTTCTAAATTATCCAAATATAATCACCAGATCATGCGTACCCACATCTGTCCATTTTTAGAAAAACAGTTGATTTTTTTATTCTGCACTAAAAGTCTTGGAAAAAAAGCTAAATGTCATACTTCCTTTCAGTATTTGAGTCAAGCGAACGTCTCTAATTTCCCATCTCTGTTGGGTAGATCTATAAATCAAAATAACAAATCTCGTTTTTCTTAGAAGATAAAGACATCCAATAATAACAATCACCTGATAGGTCTTTTTGACGCACACAGCCACATCATCGTGACATCTTTTTATGTAGAACAAAATTTCTTCTTTTATTGGTAACCCTTGCATCTTCTAGACGATGGGATTGCATGGTCAATCGATTCTATCACTCAAAGGGTTCCATATCTCTTACAACTATAAACCAAGAGGCCCCCATCTCCAGATAGATCTGAGAAACTATTCCACTAGTCCGACTCATTGCAGTTCCACTCTCTATTAAACCAAAATATCAAAGATAGTAGTCCTGGCTTTAAGATCAGAATGAAACTGATAAGTCTCTTTTATAGAAAACCAAATTTGAATGAAGGGTCAAGATTAAATAATAAAGATCAATGGATGAGATCACTTCGAGAAACAAGGAAATAGGGTTAGGGAAAAAATAGGGTTTAATTAAGGATGGACGGTGGAGATTAAAAGTTAATATAACCTTATCAAGGGCAGAGATTAATTGAAATAAGAGATAAGATTTGGTACAGAAAAGAGGTAGCTGGAGCAAAGTGAATTTCCAATTATTTAATTGGAAAGTGGAGGAAAAGAAATTTAATAAATAATTAAAAATAATTATTAGGAGGGAAAAGTAGGAAATAATTAAATAAAATAATATATATTTATTGAAGAAAAAACTAATGAATAATTAAATAATTAAAATTATTATTTAATTATAGTAGAAAAATAAAAAAATTAAATAAATAAAAAATTTGTTTAATTATAGAGAGAAAGGGTTAATTAGTAATGTATTTAAATAAACATTAATTTATTTAATTAATTAGAGAAGAATAAAAAGAGAAATTAAATAATTAAATAATTATAACTATATAATTAATTATGCTAGAAGAAGAATGAGAATTGATTTGGAAAAATGGTGTTCATAGGCTTAGGACATTAGTGTCCACACTAAGCACCTATCTTCACACATAGTTCCGAGCATTTACTGTCCAATGGTAAGCAGGTATGTGATATTTTTACTCCTATACTTCTCTCTCTCATGCATTTATTTTTGAGCTCTATTCACTTAAATCAAATTTGAAAAAATATAGTGAACTTCAATAGATTAGTAGTATTGCTGAAAATTCTTGACATTATCTCATGTATTAACTTTGGGTTGTATTCAACTAAATTAAATCTAAACAATATAGTATATTTCAATACAATAATTATAAATATTGTTAATAGTAATGTTAATCTCAATATACACTAAAAAAAAATGAAATTATAAGTAATTTATATAATCATATCTTATCAAAAAGTATTGTTTATGGTTTTTATTTTATCAAGAACTTTAGTGTTAAACTCTTCATGCCTAATAAAATAAATAAAGAACAAACAGAAGAAAAATAGTAAAAATTATTTTGAAAGAATAGAACTCACAAATGAAATTATTAATTAATGAATGATGGTTTTTAAAAATATGGTAAATAAAATTAAATTGTGATAATGATATATTTAATACATGTAATAAATTATTTACTTTATATATTAAACAAAAAAGATATAAGAATTTTGAGATGTCTATATTAAATTTTGTTATTTTAACTTTTAGTTAAAGTTATTTTTATTTTAGATATAATTTGCTTTTTTATAGTTGAAGAGTGATTTCAATTCTCAATAATAATGTCATAGAAATTATGTTCATATACTTAAAAAATTAAACATAAATAACTTTTTATAATATAAATTTCATTTTAATTATTCATCTAAGCTATTAAATAGAAATATAATTTTAAATATTCAACAATTTTTAAAATATAAATACTAAATAAATTATATAATAAATACTCTTAACTATTTGTTGCTCAATATTTGATTGAAGGGTCATCTCTCTAGTTAAATATAATTCAAATTTTTATTATAAATAAACTTTGAGCTATTAATGAAAATTTTGGATGAACCAAGTCATTTTGGAGCCTTGTATTGTTTGGTGCCAAATTTCTTTTAATACATCCATTATATTTAATGAAAGTTTGACTTTCTCCTAAGTAATTTTCTTCGTAAAATTTAGAGTTTTAATGTGGATGCATCCCTTCACTATCACATGACTATCCATCTACATCCATGTTTATAAGCTTGCACATTTAGTGTCCCATGGTAAGTTATTGTAACACACCCATCTGTTTTAGGAAGGTACTTTGTAAGTTTCTATTGTTAACATGAAGTTACTCGAGATTAGAAGTGGGTTTTATGGGGAACAACTTATGTTAAACTAACAATTCTTTTGGCTTAAATTTAAATAGTATAGTGTATGGTAGTGAAATTAGCATTTTGTTGTATTATAAATATCAAATTTAGATTTGGATATAGGACCATTTTATTTTACTTTAAATATTTACAAGTTTTGAAAACATAAATATATTTTTTGATGGAAAAATGTAGAGGAATAATATATTTTTTTATTCTACAATAAAATCCTTGGAAAAAAGATAATTTTCACACTCCCTTTCATTCTTTGTGCCAAGTGAATGTCTCTAATTTCCCATCTGATGGTGTAATTAACTATTTAATTACAATTTCATAAGCTTACTTAGGCATTAATTTAAGTCCTAGGTTGCATTTTGTTATCCTTATCTAATAGAGCTATCTTTTAGCTCAAGTTAGGTTTAGGGTTGTGCATGCTTGCCTTTATAAGCAAGCCTCATCTTGTACATTTGTATCATGAGTCGATCTTGCATTTGATATAGCAAGCATTCTCGCCATTATCTCTCTTGTCCAAGTATTTTGGTCTTGCAACTATTTCCTGGGTTTCTAACACCATCTTTGTTCTAGAGAACTATATATATATATATATATATTTCTTAAAAGATAAAGAAATTCAATTATAATAATTACTTGATTTATGTCTTTTCCTTTGAATAAAACTCCAGGTGCACATCCACATTATCATGATATCTTTTCATGTAGAACAAAATATTTCTTTTTTTGGTCACTCTTGCATCTTCAAGTCTATGGGATTACATAGTCAATTGATTGTTCTCTCAAAGGTTCCATTCTCTTACATCTATAAACCAAGAGGCCTCCATCTACAGCTCTGAAAAACCATTGTGATTTGTTACATTTCCACTCATCATTAGACATCTTCCTGAACCTTAGATATCTACTAACATCAATGACTGAAAGCCCATTAGAATACCCACTTGTTCCATCATAGCGATCCATCACTAGCCACATTTGTATATTACTTTTCTCCCATAAATTGTTAAAGTAAATATAGCTAGAAATAATAGTTTTCCAAAAACAACAACCAATTTGAAATTGGAACAAAGTATGAAGAGGAAGTTTACAAAATACTATGTTCAAGAATGTCCTTTGGAATATGATAGATGAAGATTGATTCTTCCATGAAATTTATATACTTTATTTAAGCCATCCTCTTTGAATGAGTTGACTCTAAGTGTACATGATGAAATTTGACCTTTCTTCTATGCAAACTTAGGCTAATCCATGTCATATATCTAGTTTCTTGATCCATCCTTTATGTTGATGCATCATCTATTCATGATCCAATTTTAAGGGTAAACAAAATTGGTATAAATTCTACTTCATCAAGAATCAACTTTCTTCCATGTATCCATTACTTTATACTTTCCATATGTATCTTTCTTTCAGTCATCCTCTCTTGAAGGCTTAAATCTAAGTGTGAGATAGATGGTATAAGGGTTCTTAAACTCCCTTTCTTCTTCATTGTTAATCTTATTCCAATTGATTTTCATTCTCATAACACCATGGATGAACCTTGAATTGTTAGATTCTCCCTTGGAAGTCATCATCTCTTTGTGAGGTACCTCTAACAAACCCCTATGGTTAAATAGAATTAAAGCTTATATTAGATGCAAATTTTGAGCTATTTCCTCAACTTAAGTAATATGGAGAATTTTTATCAACCAAGACATCTTAGAGCCTTGCATTTGTTTGGTGTGAATTATTTTTTGGAGCCACGCTTTAATTTTAATCAAAATTTGAATTTATGTTGAGAAGTTAGCTTTGGACTATCTATTGGGTTTTAATTTGGGTTTCCTTTCATCTTTAGATCTTCTAAGCACTTACCTTCATATGCATAGTCCTGAGAATTTAATGTCCCATGTGTTGTGTGGTCTCACAACAAGCCCCATTTTTCCCCTTGGCAAAATGTGGACCCCCTTATTTTCCCCTTTCCTCTGTTCCTTTTTGCTTTTGTTTGCTTTGGTGTCGTTGTGCGACTTGGTTGCTAATCTCAATTTCAATTTCATGTGGCCTTTTTGCTTTATCTTTTATTTCTCAAATTCAGTGTTTCCATCTTTTCATAAAAGTTTAACATATAAGTAGAAACTAGAATCCTGGAGTCTTGCATTTGCATTAAGGAAAATCGTATCTTCATCTGGTCCTAGCTCCGCCTGGTATTTTATTGACCGAAGTCCTCAATCCCAGTAGTTTCCTTTTTTACTGAAGTCCGGTATTTTATTATTTCCTTTTCTTTTTCTTATTTGGAAGTCAGAAACTAGAGAGTCTGTTTTGAAATTTGTAGATCTCTCTTGGACCCAGGTCCCGGTCTTTACTTTTGTTCCAGTTTTCTCTTTCTAAAGCTTAGAGGTTAATTCCTGGATCCTGGTGTTTCTTTTTAAAGTCAATACCGGAAAGCCTTAATCCTGGTGATCACCAATTGGTCACATATGTTTAATGACCTATAGCTCACAGAGAATCAGCCTGACATCTGATGTCCACATATAATCATCGTGCCATCTTTCTCTTCTAGTAGTGAGCCTACACAAAAATCTAGGTGTTCATGATTTGGACCCGAATACATAATGATTACACCTTTATTCAAGGAATTAATGTGAAATAATATGTAATTAATGAAGGTGGAAAACTACCTATGTAATTGGCACCACCTCAACCATGCAGTTGCTTTTGTAACACTTCACTTCGCATCATACTACAAATTTGTGAAGGACATTGAAAGAACGAAACGACACTAGCGTGCAAGAGGAGGTAAATTTCAAGGAACCGAAACATAGCTACCAAGGGTTTTGAAGTTGCATTCTAAAGATCGTCATTATCAACCAGAACAAGGTATGTTTTAGATAACTGACATTCTGTTAGTGATTTTCAAGTTGAAAGATATTGATAATGGTATTACCCTTTAGAAATTGAAATGTTGATTATTCTCTGATTTTCTAAATTTAATCAAAAATAAATTAAATTTTTTATAAATAGTAAGTATGGTTAAATTTAAACCTAACTCGCACACAGGACACACATTCTAGAAAATGCAGAACACACTAGAGAAAATGAGTACTTCTAACACAAGGCCAGAAAATGAATTCAAATACTACAATTCACAAGTCGTACCAATCAATGTAGTTGTTACAGACAGTCATATGGGATGGTCTTCTGATATTGAAATCCATTCATGGGTATTACAAGAAAATGCTTCTTAATGTACCAAGAATGTTACGACAAATGGGTTACCTTTAACATGAGGCTTTCCACCGGCAATGGAGGCCTTTGAATTAGTTATGCACTGTATGCATTACTGCAACCCAAGAAAAATGGTCGTTGAGAAAGAAGGGGGAATTTATGTAGACCTCTTACATAAAGAAATCATATACACATTTGGTCTCCCCATTTACACACAAATGTAAAATGATGATATGAAAGCCAAGGGCAAGACATATCAGAATGTTGAAGAACACAATAGAGAAATTAGGAGTAGCCAATGGTGCCAAGAGCCAATTACACCACAAACCAAGGTAATTAAGAGGTCTATGTTTAACCAAGAAATGCAAGATATTATAACTCTGCTGACCAGGGTAGCTGGTTTAAGAAATGCAAGCAAATTTTAACCCTGGATGTTTATAATAATGTCCAGTTTGATAGAAAGTCTCATTCAATTGTATTGGGTAAAGCTAATAAGTGACAAATTATATGAACAGATAACAACATTTCCCAAAACCAGGTGCTTTTATATGTCGTTATATGTTATTTACTCCAATGCTATGAGGGCCAACTAACAAGGGTTGAAATAGATTGGTATGTTGGGCACAAAGGTAGGAAACAATTTGATATATGCACATTTACCCCAGATCACCATCCATGGATATAAAGATGATTATAAGAAAGTCAATGATTTGTTCTCCATGAAACTGTTCAAAACAGTGGAACGTGATAAAGCAAAAAGAATATCCCTGGAAGCACAAATTGTCATTCGACCAATGGTAGGATGGTACATTTAGTTCTCTACTTACACATAAATTAAGGTGGAGGGATTTGATGGACATCCATTCATGTTGCCCAGGTTCCCAACAAAAAAAAATGTTTTGTTAGAATTGGTGAGATAGTTGAAACTATCTCAGGCTCTTTATAGCCATGCTAGCAAGAAGGCCTCTTTTAAATTTACCATTGCAATAGGAAATTACAAGTGTAATGCAATCAAAGTGACTGCTTTGTGTGAAGAAGAATTAAGAACATACCATTTTGAAGAGTTCCCACTCCAGAGAATATATTATGATATTGAAGTAAATATTTCCAAGAATATAGTTGGTTATTGTGCTCATGTGCAAAATTTAGAAGATTCTTGGCTTGATTGTGAAGATGAGCACGAGTAAGAAGAAGAAAATATGAAAGATTGTCTCTAAAATCTACCCAGATTCTAAAGCTTCATGACATTCTAGACTAGTTGGAAGAGGATGATGGCCAAGTGTTGAACAAATTCTATAATGAAGATAGGGTATATGATGAACCCATCCCAAACACAGGTTTTGATGATGAAGATATGACATGAATTGATGAGTTCAGTAGACCAGTCTTAGTGTATACTCAACATTGGATTGATGAATTTTGGAAAGCTTTGAGAGAAAGAGGAATCATTCCCACATTCTTAGAAGATAAAAGGAGGAAGCAATGAGATAAAACAATATTTAAGAGTGGAGAGCCTACTAAGAAGAGAAGGAAAACTAGTAAGGCGGGTCAAGGTATAAGAATTGAAGAAAGAACCCCTAAAATTTCAAGACAATAAATTCCCATGAAACCATCTGATAAACAAAAAGATGTAGAAGCAGGTAAGGATAAATCAAATGTATTACCTAAAGGTGCATCTTCCTCTACAAGGAAACCAAGAACTAAAGTAATTATTCATGAAGAAGTAGGAGTAAGAGAAAATGTTGGTGCACAAACCAGGTCTGCATCTCAAAGGGATGGAACACTGTTTACTTCTCCCCCTTATGTTAACATGGCAAGTATCAAACAAGCACTGGGAGGAACTCCTGTAGTTTTGGAGGAAATTTCTGAAGAAGATGAAGCTAGAATTAAAAAATAGATGGAAAAATGGTGTGCTATGTTGGGGAAAGTTAAAGAAAAGAAGTCTAAAGAAAAACCTATGGTACATCCAGTGACAGAAGAGATTCAGGATACAGGTTCTAATCCTATAAATGTTGAAGAAGAAGAGTTTATACAAGGAACACTCACTTAGAAGGAAGATAACCCTAATGTCCTTGAGATGGTTTTAGGGGAGACTATAGTGCAGGATCCTATTGATGAAAGAATTGTTGAGGATAATTTTGATTCCCAGCCTTCACTTGGGAATGTTCAAAATGTTAATGAACAGCGACAGGTCTTTGAAGAACTAGAGAAACTCTATGTTCAAGTTGAAGTTGAAATTGAAGAAGAGGAAGCTACACAGTTTTACGGTGATGCAATTAAAATTGAGGAATGTTAATGGACAACGACACGTCTTTGAAGAACTAGAAAAAGGCTATGTTGAAGTTGAAATTGAAATTGAAGAAGAGGAAGCTACACAGTTTTATGGTGATGGAATTAAAAGTGAGGAAAACCCTGATGTAGCAGGGAATAAAGAAAGTAATGTTCACATAAATGAAGTTGAAAATTTGGATAGATAGGAAAATATAAGTCTTCAAATATAGGAGGCAGTGCCGAACCTTACTAATCCCGAATCTATGCTAGAAATTATTGAAGAAATTCCCATTTCAGAAAATGTGACAGGTTAAAGAGAAGAAGTTCCTAAATCAAGTGGAAAACAGGAACAAAGAAATGTTATAGAGGTAGAGCAAGATGACGATACACTTGATTGGTTGATCAGGGAATTGGCTTCTCCAATGGAAGTAGAAGTATTGCCTCTGAATCTTAATAATTTTTTACAAGAAGTATACACTCCTAAACCTAGGTGTAGAGCAAAAGCAAAACATGTCATACAAAGAAATTAAGATGGTAATAGAATCATCCAGATAGCTACTCCAATAGCTGATAAAGACAAACATGAAATAATTCCTAAGGAGTACAAGATAACAAGTACTAATCTTGGACACTCATCTTGGAGGCAAGAGTTAGAAGAAATAAAAGTGAATTTGCATGCTACTATTGCTAGAGTGCAAAAATACAAAAAAAATAAAAGAGAGTTGAAAGAACGGGTTGCTACCTTGGATCATTTTATAAAGTCATTAACTTTATGTGGTCAAGCAAAATTTGAATTGCCCCAACATCTAGTAAAATTTTAAGTTTTGTTCTTTTTCCTATTTTCTAAACCATTCCGGCGTAAAAATTTGTATCCACGTAGATATTGATTAATATTAGAGCTTATTAGATAGCTAACTATGTCAGTATATTTTGTAGCTGGTTTTGTTAGTTTATCTGAACAAGACTGTATGTTATGTCATTTAAGGGTGCATACAGAACCTACTCGGTGTCAAGAAACGAAACCCCTCTCTTTAAAAGCTTGCACAATTTTATATGTAGTTGTGAAGCAATCTAGTGAAGTATAAAGTGGTTTTCTCTATTTTAATTGATTCTTCGGAGCATCGATGTAGAATAACCAGGAGAAACTTTTGATTTTCAGTATTCTTATGTTTTATTTTAGGTTAGATGTTTAAATTCTTGAAAATGTTCCAAAATTTGAATGAATGGATAAAATTTTATTGAAAATATTTTATTCTCAATAAAATTGTTGAATGCTTAATGCTAAATCTACTTAAGTGATAGGAAAGAATTTGTGATGTTGATAAAATACTACTGCAAATCTTTCGATTTCACAATGTTATTTTTATGAATGAAGTGGAAGTTTTGTTTATAATTCTTATGATTCTTAGCAAAACTAGAAATAACTGTAGTCCCTTTGAGATTAACAACAAATATCACATGAGTACTTGAGAGTGACCCTAGTCCAATCATGACCTAGTTATCAGAGACCTGGGATTGAACTAAAGCCAATATTTTTGAGATAAAGCAAAATTCCCCTTTAGGTTGTCTTTGTTCCATATCTTTCAATAAGGATAGGCTCTTTTTGGTCTTGTCTGAGAAGAATTTATTCACCCTATTTGCTACGAGCACAATCATTGTCAACAGGAACTGGGGCTAGAAGGAGGGTCTATTCTTATGATTTTTGTCACTGTTAAGTTTTAAACTGGATTTCCATAGAATCACTAGATCCTGATCTGGTGATCCTCGTGTGACTTTAGTCGAGCTTAGTGGTCAAACATCGTCTAGACCTTGAAAGTCTGGAAGTTTAAGTGTGAATTTGAAGAATCCAACTATTTTTGTACCACCAACTCCCAAAGCGATGGCATTCTTTAAGGTGGATTAACATATTCAATTTGTTGTGTACAATGATTTACCAAAAATAATCGACAAGTTGTGTCCTATATATTATTTCCACCAAGATGCGGAAGAACATATTAGTATATTCAAGCATACATGCTTTAGAACGAGGATTCAACATGAAGACATCATATGTAGGTTGTTCCCGTACACCTTAAGTGATGAAGTTTACCAATGGTATATCAACCTACCTCGTAATTCTATTAGATCATGGCAAGACATAGAAACTCAATTTTTAGCCAGATATAGAAAATTGACTAACCTTGCTTTATTATATCATCAATTTTCTCAAATCAAGAGGTTCAAAGGAGAACCTATAACTGATTTTAATGACAAGTTTCAAAGGCTTATTCTAGGCTACAAGTACCTTATGTAGTGGATAATTTTTTTGCTCTCGCAGTTTATTATACAACGGTAGATCCTTTCACTGTTATGTTTGTGAAGCGAAGATAAAATCCTCCTACTACTTTACCAGAAGCCTATGCCAAAGTTGTGAGTGTGAATTTAGAAAAGAAACGCCTTGGAAATGAATCGTGCATGAATGGCGGAAACGAATTGAATATTTACCCTCCCTCGAACATAAATGGAATCCCTGTAGGTTGTCCTATAGCTCCTAATGTTTATCCTTCAGTGGTCCATAATGGGACATTTCCTAAAAATACTTTCTTTCGACCAGGAAATAGTCAAGCTTTAGTCCCTCGCCCTGGTTCAGCTATTACAGAGCTACATCCTAATGAAATTCTTTTTTCTCACAAACTCAAGAAAATCAAAATAATGAAGATTTTTGAGGAAGAGGAAGACATGAAAGAAGTTTAAACTCAACTCAAAAGATTAACCACAGAGGTTACACAACTAAGGTTTCAGGTTTTACAAGAAAATGTTGCATTGAAAAAAGAGAAATGAAAAGGAAGTACAATAGTACTACCAAACACTAGTCATTATTGTTCATTAATCTCGCTTAAAATATTTGCAATTATTTGTGTGTAAAATGTTCTTGTTTCCTTTGTCGAAGTAAAATATTCACTACGTCTCTCTATATTAAAATGAAATTCTTGTCTTGTCCCCCTATGGTTGATGAAACTCGTCCTTTGAGGGATGTCCATAGCCTCTTTATGAGATCTCATTCATAAAGGTAGGGAGGATGCTCATTAAAGGTTGTGTAGTTTTGACTTTCACTTGCTAGATGCATTTTCCTCAATGTTTCTACAACCTTTTCAACGAATACATTTTGGGAGCATCCTATAATCTTTGCATGCCATGAGACAACATTTCTTTAAGGTATTTTATTACTAGGCCCCAATTATTGTTCCTCCAGGCAACTTGATAGACTCATGGCTACACCACCCTTTTATCTATTCTACCCTTTGTGTGTGTGTGTGTGTGTGTGCTCATGCTTTCTCCTACTCTAGTTTTGTGCTTTTCATGCCCTCATACTACCTCAAAATTGTGTTTTAATGGAGGGTTGTGGGTCAATCATACTGTGTTCCATTTCCCCCACAACTTGTAGTTATGTTTCCTTCTTTTTTGGCTAGAAATACAAGCCCATATTATATTTATGGGAGTTGCAAGTACACACTTCACTCATCATGAAACCTATTCCCATGTCATCCCTCTTGTCCTCTGCAATAAATTCCTACACAACAAGCCCATTGTAGCCTATGCCTCATTAATTCAGTTACATTGACTATTTTATTTGTTTATTTTCAATTTCCTAGTGTCTTAAACATGAAATGTGATAGAGGGTCAATACCATTGAAATCTTCCTAGCATGAGAGTGACCTTTCCAAGTGTTTTGAATTAAATAAGTATTGAACTTATTATTCAAAGGTATTTATAATTATAAGTAAATGCGATGAAATTGATTTAATTAAATTCTTTAAAGATGCTATTTGTTCTTTTTTATCATATTTATATTGGATTCCAATCTATATATTAATGATGGTGTAATTAATATGTTTAAATCTTAAGCTAATCAATATTGATAAATAAACATTTTTTATTTACATCTAAATATAAATATACTTTATAATATTTAAACTTAAATAATAACACCACTAAATCCATTGCCATTTAAAAGTAACTTTGATATATTAAATCAATACAAATTATTTCTCGGAAAAATGGGGTATTACATTTCTGCCCATCATACTTTGCGCTTGCTTGTATTACTTCTCTACTATCATAGTTTTATCGCTACTTGCAGCACCTTATGCACAACATTGTTCATCCTATCCTCTTTTGCCTCCACGCTTGGTGGGTTTTATTTCTTATTATTATCTCTACTTACAATATTTCTCCTGTGGCATTTTGCTCGCCCTTCTTGTTTGTATCCATTATCAACATCATTTCATTGCGACTCGCCACTCCCACTTGTAGCACCATGGAGGTCCTACTATGAACATGCACATCTTCACAGTGAGCTTCCCTTGCTGCAATGTACTTGTAACATCTCGTGCAACTCCCAATTCCTACTTTCCAGCTACATATACTGTGGAAATCTCTCTAGCATCCTTCTCTATTCTCACTATCAATATCACTCTACTTTGATCTACCACTCCAACTTGTAGCATCTCTATAAGTGAATCAACTCTAGTTATAGATTCATGCGCGCATCTTTCCTTTGTTGTACCTAATTGTATCATCTTTATTATGACATCTTCCCTATGCTCTTTAGCTGTAGTCAATTGCAACAACACCTATGCACCATTCTCATGTATTATTCTTGTGTTGTTCTCACTTGCAACTCCTCCATGACCACCTTGCATCCTCACACAAAAACTGCTCCTTCATCGCACTTACTTGCAGTACCATATGAACCCTCATTTCCTTACATGCATCCTCTTGTCTCCATTCCTCTTCTTTAACTTCCTCGTGACACTCTTGCTTGCCTTTCTCCTCCAGTGGCAAGCTCCCTTTACCAAGACCATCAACTTCTAGCATTTCCTTCGTTGCTACCTACTTTTCACATCATAGTTTCTTCTATCTTCATCCTCTAAGGTTTCTAATCACGCCCCAGTCTTCCTCAAGGACATAGCCTCAAACATTTTTAGAAGTTTACAGCTGAAACTTCAATACTTTCTTCATCCACCCTTTCATGAGTATGACCTCCTCTTATTATCTTTAAAGACATCCATCCTCTTGTGTATTCTCTTGATACTTATCAGTACAACGCAAATCTTGCTTGCATCCTCTGCTATTGCAACAAATTTTTTTGTTTTTCTCCTTCTGGACATCTTACTATCTTGAATCACCCTTTCTCACCTCTGCAACTCTCCTAACTGAAACCTTCTTTGTTACAGAGCCAAATTCCCACCCTCAATCATTTCCATCATTAAACACTTGCAAACTCTAAAGAATGGACATTGTACTTCCTCCTAGAATTGTAGCCCGCTTCGATACCATGTTGATAGGGTTATAGATCATTCATTCCGCGTGAAGGCCCGAGGAGGAAGAGCAGTGGTTGATAAAACAAAAAGACTACGGAAGTCTCCCGCGGTATCGCAATGGCTAATTTATTGATTGCGATATAGCGGGCAGTGGTTGGCGGGGACGGCAGCAGTTAGGGTTAATATTCCAACACTCCCCCTTAAGCATAACTGTGCTGTCCACCATGCCCAATCTGTTCCTTTGAAAAATAAAATTATCTCTTCCCAGCGGCTTTGTAAAAATATCTGCTCTGTGCTCTTCTGATCTGCAATACTCTAAAAATATATCACCATTGTTAATTAATTCTCTGATAAAATGATATATGGTATCAATGTGCTTGCTTCTCTTATGAAAGACTGGATTTTTCGAAAGAGCAATGGATGAATTGTTATCACAGTAAATTTTTGTTGCCTCCATTTGTTCATTTTGCAATTCTTTCAAAATTCTTCTCCATCAAAGCAGCGACATCGCGCACTTGTGGCTGCCACATACTCTGCTTCGGCTAATGAAAGACAAACTATTGGCTGCTTCTTTGAAGACCATGAGACAACACCAGTCCCAAAATTAAATACATATCCAGACGTGTTTTTTCTGTCATCAATGCTGCAGCCACGATCCTTGTCATTGTATCCCTATGAGTTTGAACTCATCTGAACTTGAATACTTAATGCAAAATTTTTTTGTTCCACTTACATACCTTAAAATTCTCTTCCCTGCTTTCCAATGGGTGTCTTTTGGTGTTTCCATAAACCTTGAAATCAAACTTACTCCATACATAATGTCTGGCCTTGTGGCTGTGAGATACATGAGACTTCCAACAAGCCTCTTAAACAAAGTTGGATCAATATTAGACCCTCTATCATCCTTGCTTAGTTTCAAACCTGTCGCTGTAGGTGTTGGTGCTGGTTTGCACTTCATCGTATTAAACCTTTTCAAAATGTCATTTGCATATTTTGACTGTGAAATAAAAATACCATTTTCATTTTGATTCACTTCAATACCTAAAAAATACTTCATCAGACCTAAGTCTATCATTTCAAATTCTTTCTTCATGTCTGCCTTGAATAGATCAATTGACAAATTTCCAGTGAATATTAAATCATCCACATATAAGCATACTATTAGTATTTCACCTTCTTCATTCATTTTTGTATACAGTGTGGGCTCACTGCTACATCTATTAAATCCATTCAGCAAAAGATAACTGTCTATTCTGCTATACCAAGCTCTTGGGGCTTGTTTCAATCCATACAGTGCCTTTTTCAATTTGTAAACTTTGTCTTCCTGACCCAGAATTTCATATCCAGGTGGCTGATCCACATAAACTTCTTCTTCTAAATAACCATTTAAAAAAGCTGACTTCACATCCATTTGAGATACAAACCACTTATTCTGAGCTGCTAAAGCTAAAATCATCCTTATAGTATCCAATCGCACTACAGGTGCAAATGTTTCATTGTAATCAATTCCAGGCTGTTGTGAATAGCCCTTTACAACCAATCTTGCTTTAAGCTTCTGAACTTCATCTTTTTCATTCAATTTGGTTTTATAAGCCCATTTCACTCCAATGAAATCTTTGT
>VDFB02219433.1:0-13881 GCA_007258455.2 Sequoia sempervirens
CATGCTTTGATCTGTTTTGATCTTAATTGATTTTGCATGTGAACAACAACTGTCCGTCCCTTCTGGTTTATCACGACCCTTCCCACATTGCCAACTGAAATATATGCTGCGCAGCCTGTCTTCAATCAACCCCGTTCTTCCCTTCTGGCTGCTAAGACCTCTCTTCACTTGTCTATACAGGGTCTCAAACTGCGGAGGGGGCATGCAAGATAATTGCAGAGATCTTCATCGTCTGTTGGAGTCGTCAGTTGCAAGAGTACAGCCACTTGTTTGTCTATACAGGGTCTCAAACTGCGGACGGGGCATGCAAGATGATTGCAGAGATCTTCATCGTCTGTTGGAGTCGTCAGTTGCAAGAGTACATCCACTTGCAGTCGTCGGTTGCAGAGAGTGCCACTTGCAGTATGTGACACCTGGGCCTCACGTCTGAAAAGGAATTTGGCCTTGCATTAACTGTTTTTGTTTAGAAGGTGGCTGCATGTGAAATTGTATCTCGCCGCCCTCATTTGACATCTAAAGGTCGCTGATAGTTAGGGTTTCTAAAATATCTGCTTGTAATATTCTTCCTGTAAGCTCTGAACATTTTCACTTGCCTTGGTTTCATTACGGTTTCGCAGGAATTTTGAGGTAAGTCAGTTGTCTTGGTTTCATTACGGTTTCATTTTCCTCATTACAATTTTTCTGAACCTTTTTTTGACTCAAATAATTCTTTGGCTACGGTTGCGCAGGTTTTAATTTGTTGTTCTGAGCTTCCTGCAAACTCTACACATTTTTCTCGTCAAGATCATTGACATAAACACACAATTTGTGCAGAATCTTGAGGTAAGTCGCTTGCCCTCCTTTCCAATGACCATACAAACTTTGCACTCTTTTATTAAAGCTTTCTACGTTTATTTCCTAACCGCTGCCAGAAGATTCAGAGGATTTTTGGGCCCCCTTGCAGCTTCCGCCATTTCTAGACAGCTTCAAACCCTGATGCACAATACTATATAAATCTATTGTTTGCTATCTGTTAAATGAAGGGATTGGTTCTCCCGAAAGTTGTCTCATGCTGGGAAAAACAACTTTCCTCATCCCATGTCTGAAAAGTGAAAACAAACTTTTACTCGCTACCAATAGTTTCACTTAAAAGCTGCAGATTTTTTTGCCTTGAACTCAAGAATCCAGTAGCACTAAAACCTCGATATTTTAGGGTTTGGTTTTGTAAGGGTTTTAATTTAAAAGTAGTTGTCTAAGACATCTTGCCTTTTTTTCATGAAATATCCTTTTACTAAGTATAGATTTATAATGTGCGCTAAAAGAATTTTGAAACCTATCAATGACGAAAAAAATCTTTTATTCAGCTGAACAATTAAATTAGATGATGTTGTGCATTGGGTTTCTATTCAGCATATGTATTTCTAGTATGTTTACTGTAATTTTCCAGATTATGTTGCAGCCCTGCTTGTTAGAATTACTAAACTATGGTATTACTAACGTACAAAATTTTTTGCTCCCTTTCCATTTTTGCAATATGAAAACCTCAATACAATTTCACCAGATTTCTAAAAAAACAGCACTATTTTCTGAAATCCAAACAATAATTGTGTAAAAATATCAAATTTGCAATGAGAACCTGAAACACAGACAAATTTCCACAAACAAGTAATTTTTTCTAAAAGTTAAAAGATGTATGGCTCTCACATGCCATTTATCTCTCTCATAGCACATCCATTATATACAAAAATCAATTTTAACATAAGCAAAAACCTTAAACACAAAATTTTCATTTAAATTTTACTAAAAATAGCAGAATTTTCTAGAATTCAAAGAACAAATTCCATCTATCATCTGATCAAACACTGATTACATGTACAAATATAAATTACAATAATAAAAACCTAACATACAGAAAAATTCAATTAAAATTTTGCAAAGAAGCATATTATTTTCTGAAATTCAAAGCCTACTTTTTCTCACAGTCCATTTACGTTTCTAAGCTTCAATGGAACATTCATTGCATACACAAATCAAATTTGTATTAACAGAAAAATAAAACATGGAAGTTTGCCATTAAATTTCTGCAAATGAGCACAAAACAGAAAGATAGTAATTCACATGATTAATTTTATCACTTTTAGTTATTTTCTGAAAGGAATGGAGGTTTCAAAATGTATAGGAACCATTCCGTATAGGAATTTTTATAGTTTCACATTATGTAATTTTTTTGGAGAATAAACATTCAAATTCAACAAATGTCTCAAGATTTTTCTTTGCCTTCACTGAATGATATGTCACACCCCTAAGACAAACATCATGAAACTTTGTAAACAAAAGCAAGTACGGATTTGCCAAATTTAGGGAAAAACTTAAATTCCATTTAAACAATTTAATTAACACAAATAGCTTACAACCCCTACAACAGACTTGTTTGCAATAAGTGGCTTTGAGCACGTGTGGTCTAATCCGGCAATAGCAACAAACTATGGCTGTAGCATCACAATTATTTAACAGCAGCTGTACATACTGAAGGAAGGTAACACACTTACTCCCTATCCACCCGAATTCACTCTTTCCCCCCAACCACTCTTTTTTCCATTACACTTGTTTGCATAAAATTGAGTGGAAGGATTTTTCTGAATATTAGTTGTCTACTCAAGAAATTTCTGAGCATGGGCTTTCTTATAAACTCTACTTTTTTTTGAAGTTTACATTCCAGAAATACTGGTTTTCACTATTTGCATTTATAAGCATAATTCCCTGTATTTCAAACATGGCGAATTATTGCTAGAGGTGGCTTAATCACTCTTTCTTTATTACTCTTTCTCTTCACATAGATAAAATTAGATATGCACAAGATCATATTCACATGATTCAGTCCTTGTTATGCTGATAGTTGTTCTTTGATATTGAGGTTTTGTTGGGAAGAAATCGTTTTGTTGTTGCTGCTGTCATGTTATGCAATGGGTGGCATCTATAATCATTTGCTCATCCATTTAACCTTTCAGGACATGAATTAGTGGCTTTAATGTAAAATGTCTGTTGGCATGTAATCCATGCACTGACAACTGCAATTGCCAGTGTTTATTCTGCCTTTTAGATTCATTGTTTTCCTGTATCTGTCAATATTAATGGATGTTTGTTTTTGCATGATGTTGTGTACTATTTTTCCTGAGTCAAAACGATCAATTGCAGGCACACGAAGATAGTAAGTGTGATGTGCCAGAATGATTTCTACTTTACTGACTTTATTATAAAATGATAATAATTGTTAGAAATAAAGCAGATAATTTTTCCCATACGAAGAAAAACCTGTAATTTTTTTTAACTAAATAAATTAGAAATTAGGTAGCTGGTAGCTTTTTGCTGTTTGCATAGTTTTAAAATTGTTTTATCTGTAACTATTTTTAGTATTTTTTCTTCTCAAATTGCCTAACTCCACTATAAAAGAGGCATGATGTAATTGATTTGATTAAGCAATAAAATGAAGTGCAGTAGCACGGGATGAAAAAATAATTGTGTTTTGTGTTTCAAAATTTTATGTGTTCAATTTGTTTATTAGTTTTATCTCCATCCACTCCAACAAAGTGGTATCAGAGCAGATCGATCATGGGAGCTGTGAAGTCTAAAGTTTGGATTATTGTTTCAGAAGAAGCTGATGGACGCTGCCTGAATTCTAATCGCAGTTTATAAATTCCATTCAAAGAATTGTTTGAAGCCACTGTTCCATAAGATTGCTGTGTAGAAATAAAAGTTTGAATTGTTGTTTTGAAAAAGGCCCGCAGACTGTCTAGAAAATAATTGTTTGGTGATTAGAAAAGAGCTGTTTGGAGATCGCAAACTGCAGCAAATTTGAATGTAACGCCCAACAAGTAGGAGGATCGTTGCTAAAGGAATTTTTATGGCACTGAAGAATAAGAAACCGTCAGGTTGGAAAAAAAATCAAACCACTAAAGAGAAGAGGTTGCAGATCAAAAGAAGTCACCATTCTAAAGGGTTGAAGTTTTCAGGAAGAAATCGTGGCCAGCATAGAGGAGATTGAAGTAGTTTTTTATGAAGGTGTTGAAGTAAATTGAGATTGTGCTATTATTTTAATTGTTGTTCATATTCTTTTTAAGAGATTTGTAGAAGACAAGCTTTAGATTGTAAGAGAGAGGGTGAAGGCACGCGAATCTGTTGGAGAAACTAAATCGTTTTAGTGAAATCAGAGTCAAGTGCATAAATAAGGTAAGTTAAATCATTTGTTTCAATGGGAAAGATAGGAAAAAGAGTAAAGAAGGAGAAAAATGTTTCGGAGGAAGAAGTGATAGAAATTAAAAAAAGTAATTTACAATTGTTAGCAGATTTAAAAGAGTTTCAAAAAGAAAGATGTGAATATTTGTTTGAAATTGAGAATCTTGAAAAAGAATTGGAGAAAGTGAAAAAGAAAAATGAAGAGCTAGAAGAAAGATTGAAGCTATCTGATGAGGTGAAAGAAAAACTAAAGAGGTTAAAAGAAGAAAATTGTTTACAGAAAGAGGAAATTTCAAAATTAAAAGAAGATAATGAATGTTTAAGGTCAAAGCCATTAGTATGTGATGCTTTGTGTGATACTAAAGACTTGTGTAGTTTAGTTGATGAATCAAAAGATGTTTTTGATGAAAAATGTAAAGATGAAAAAGATAGTGTACTAGAATCAGCAGATGATGATTGTAATGAAAAGAATGTTGGTTTCAAAATAATGAAAAGAATGGGTTATAAAGGACAAGGACTAGGAAAGTATGAACAAGGAATGAAAGAGCCGATTGAGCCTATTATGAGGCAAAAATTTGAAGGTCTTGGATATATTGTAGATAAAGGAAATGATAAATGTACAAGAAAATTTGTTCAAGGAGCAGAATGTGTCAAATGTTGTCATTGTAGTAGGAAAGGGCATACAAAAGATATGTGTTGGGATCTACATCCCTGTAGAATTTGTGATTTGAGAAATCATTCAGAAAATATGTGTTGGCAAAGGAAGTGGAAAAGTGAATCTATGACAGGATGCATGCAATTGAATTGTGGATGGAGTTTTGGATCGAATTGGCAACAAGTTATAGGTATGTTGAAAAATTTATTCAAGTTCAAATATTCATATGACAAAGAAGATAGCAATCAAAAGATGTTTCATGGTTTTGCATGATGTCATGCAAAATGGAAAGCTACAGATAGTGAGAGGAATTCTAGTTTGGAGTTTTGAAGATTTGAAAATCAAAGCTTTAAGGACTGCCACAATAGTTGGAGAAAAAGTTGAGGAAAGATTCACATATCTTGAAGGTATTTTCAAGGTATCATTTGAGTAAGTATGAAGACTTGGTTGCAGCCATAAGAGAGAGGAAAAAATTGCAAAGATAAAATTTGAAGAGTGAAAATGTTGAAGCATGTGTGGTCAAAATTAGGGGGGAGTGTTAGAAATAAAGCAGATAATTTCTCTAATATGAGGAAGAAAAAATTTCAAGTTTTTTTGTAACAAAATAAATTAGAAATTGGGTAGCTTTTTGTTGTTTGCATAGTTTTAAATTTGTTTTATCTATAAATATTTTTATTATTTCTTCTTCTCCAATTGCCTAACTCCTCTATAAAAGAGGTATGATATAATTGATATGATTAAGCAATGGAATGAAGTGCAGTAGCATGGGGTGAAGAAATAATTGTGTTTTATGTTTCAATATTTTATGTGTTCAATCTGTTATATTTATTAGTTTTATCTCCATCCACTCCAACAATAATCATTTATGCCAGGTGTTCACATTACTGTCGAAGATGCCAAATAAGGGCTCCATGCTGTAATGAAATTTTTGACTATAGGCATTGCCATAATGAGCCTAAAGTATGTCTCCATTTCTTTAGTCTATTTGGTCATGATCTTTGATTTGTTTCGCTTTATTCTCTAGTACTAGATGAAGATCTATATGCATCAATTTCTAAGCCTTGAGAATATATGTGCTCGCTTGGTGTGCCTAAACAAAATTAGATATGGAGGTTGATGCACTTCACAGACATGATATTCCTCGTCATGATGTGAACAATGTATAATATCTCTCTCCTTTTCTTGTCAAATATTATTTGTTACTATGATTTTGGCAAGCCATATTTTTTTCCTATTTATGAAAGGATCTTACTAATTATAGCATTTAGTATTGAGTAGAAGTAAGACTTGAAAGATAAAAAATAAGAGTGATTTTTTCATTCATTCTTTAATGCATTCCATCATATTTACAAATCTTTTTGCAACTATTTACAAATATTTATAAATCCTATGTTGTTTTTGTTGCGAGTATGAGAAATTTTGGCAGTGTTGTCATTAATGTTGTCATTGATGTCAACACAGCTCAATATGTTACAGATTGTACATGTATAGTTGAGATGCTACTGAGATGTTGTGAGTACATGGAGCTATCTTCATGATGTTGCAGATGTGTTGAAATGATGAGTTTCCAAGTGCTTTTGAGAAAATTAATAAAGAAGAGAAGTGAGTTATGAATGTGTTCATAGTGTGCTCTGGTATGTGCTCTGCTTTTCTCCTATGTTGATCCTATGCTTGTGTGGCTCTAAAGGTTTTTCTCCTATGTTGATCCTATGCTTGTGTGGCTCTAAAGGTTTGATAATGGTGATCTAGTGGTGATATCTCCCGAGTTCTAGCTTCTGGTATGATGGTATGTGAAAGTTAAGTTCACCAGTGTGTGAATTGCTCTGGCAGAGTTGGTCTTCTATGGATTGGGAAAAATGTTTCTACTCCATAGTCCTCCTCTGTTCTACTTTAGATCTTGTCAATCTGGCATATGTCTTATAATGGTTTTTTCTTGGTTCTCGCAAAGATGTATGTGGTTTGGTGATCCAAAAGTCAAGTTTCAGAGTTGATGTATGTGTTTGCATAGTCTGGATGGACTAATGGAAGAAGTTCGGTGTTCGAAGATTGTTGCATTTGTTGTGAATGTACCTAAAGGAATCTGAGATGTGTTCTCATGCATAATGAAGCATGTTGTGTCATCTGTGTGTCATCTTCTTGTTGGGAAGTGTGTACATCAATGTTCATTTGTGTTTTCATTAGGTTTGGTCAACCTGGTGTTTACACTTTATTCAAAGAATTAAATTTAATTAAGAAAGTATGTGGTTGAGCTGAGACATTATCTTTTGATCTTGGATAAAAAATTTATTGGTCCACTCTCATTCCTTTCTACTGCGGGAATGTTGAATTCTCGACCTAATTTGAATTTATGAAATGAAGTTTATATGGCCAACCTTGGAGAAAGTTTTTATGGTTGAAGATGGTGTAAGTCGGATTGTGAAGATTTGAAGCATGATGAAAAGTAACAAAGTAAGCCACAAATCAAAAGATTAGAAGTGTGTGAAAGTGAGTTGAGGTAGCAATTCTTCATTGTGTTAGATTCCTGAAGGCGGTGAATTGAAGGTTTTTGCAATCCTTTAATCAAGGCTGGAGATGTGTGTTAATTGCTATAGTGGATCTTTTGTATCAGTAGGCAGTGAGCCTCCCTATTAGAAAGTGAGTCCTTTCTCTAGGTAGTGAGCCTTTGTATTTGGACAGTGAGTCCTCTTCTGGGTAGTGAGCCCTTGGCAGTGAGCCTATGTATTCAATTTTATAATCTCTTTATATTGTGAGTTAATCCTCACCATGGTTTTTCCCTCATTGAGTTTTCCATGTAAAAATCTGGTGTTCATTGTGTTGATTTTACTTTCTATTATTTGTGTTTCATGTTCATACTTAATAACATAATAGTGTGGTTGTGGAATTGATAAGTGTTGAAGTTTTAAGTTTGAATTTTGTGACAACTGATTCACCCCCCCAGTTGTCTTCCACCTTTTAACAATTGGTATCAAAGCTTTGGTTACTTAGTGTAGAGCTTAACTACTTAAGGAAGATCCAATGGTGCATAAGTTGGCGATCCCTATGTTCGATGGATTTGATTACAATGATTGGAAAGTGTAGATGAGAGGATATATTGTTTATCTTGGTTACAAGACTTGTAAGGTTGTTGAGATGAAGTATATTGCTCCAATGAATGGTCCTTCTACAACAGATGAGGTTTTTGCTTATGAGGAGAATGAGAAAGCGAGGTATGCTATTTATAGTGTTTTATCTAAAACTAAGCGAACTAAGGTTCTTTCTTTAGATACTACTTGTGATGTATGGAAGAAGTTGGAAGAATTGTATGAAGGAAATGAAAGAGTAAAGTTGACAAAGAAGTTGGCAACAAAGTGCAAATTTGAGAATTTGAAAATGGAAGAAGGTGAAGAGTTTACAAGCTATTTCTAGAGACTTGAGATGACAACAAATGAAGTTAAGAATCAAGGGGGGAAGCTAACCGATGAAGATATTATTGAGAAGATCCTAATCACCCTACTAAATTGCTACAATGATAAGATCTCAGTTATTGAAGAGGGGTATGTGTAGGATCATAATAGGCCAAAAAGTGGTGATATGATGGGTATGTCTAGGGTATGTGGTTGATGACTTTTTTTTACCCAAAATTTATGAAATGAAAAGGGCTTATGAAGGAGATTATTAGTTTTCCACCAATATAAATTATTTTTACTTTGAATTTAATAAATAATTATGATTTATTTTCTATTTGAATTACGACTAATGTCTTGATTGATAGGATGATTGAAAAACATCTATAGCTTTCAAACAGTATCACATTTTTTGAATCTAAAACATGTGTCACATTCTATACTTCACATACTATAGGATTTAAAAAAATTGAATTTCATGAAGTTTTGACCAAGTTAAGGTGGTCAGACATATGAGTTTTATATTTTTAAAAGTTGTAATAAAAAATTACAATTAATTATTTACTTGGAAAAAATTACAAAAATATATCACATCGAGATATGAGTCCTCTACTATATATAAAATATTATAAGTAGATATTTTATCTTAATTATGGTTAGGGTGGTTGAACAAACACCTACTTTTTATTTTTTCCTTGAAATTTAAGTGCTACTGCATTGAAATTTCAAATTTTCACCAAATAGATTTTTTTTTTATTTTAAATAAACCTAGTAGTTTAAAAAATACATTCAATTTGGTACATATTATATTCTTACATATTTTTGAAATAATATAGATAAACTTATTCAAATTTTTACGCCAAGTTGCCTAACTCTAATTTTTCTGAATTTTATTTCCACTTAAGGGCCTATTTTTTCCATGATGATCTTGCACATGCCTAGAGATGTATGATCCTACAAAGTATACTAAAGAACAATTATTTGGAACCTTGCAAGCATTTGAGATGAGAAAGTTCAGGAAAGAAGACAAGAAAGAAGAAAAGACAGAGACAACATTTAAGGCAATGAAGATTGAAGATGATCCGGAGAGTGATGATTCTAATGAGTTGGAAGAGAATTTCACCAGGAAGTTGAAGAAAGGTACTAGAAAGTATAAAGGTATGTTTCCCTTTAAATGTTTTAAACAGTTGTGGTAATATTGGTCATTATGTTTCAAGATGTCTGAATAGAGTTGTACATAAGAAGATCAAGGATTATAAAGATAAGGATAGAAAGAATAAGAAATACAAGAAGTTGTATTATGTTATAGAAGAAGCTGGCATCTCTGATGATGAATTTGAAAATTAGGTTGATAATAGTGAATGCTTTTTCTTAGCTTTGGAAAAAAAAATCTATATTTGCTAACCCTAGAAATTGTGCAAGAATGCTCTGAAGAACAAAATGAATTTAAGATGGAAGGTACTTTGGTCACTTCCTTTCATGCAAGACATGATGAAGACTATTGGGTGATTGACAATGGATGTTCTAATCACATGATCAGAGATAAAAGTAAGTTCACTAAACTTGAAAAGTATTAAGGAGCTAAGATTTGTGGGAAAGTTCAATTAGTTTTGATGGAGTACATAGCAATGATGATGTATATTATGTGAAGGGTTTGAGGCATAACCTTTTGAGTGTTGGAAAGATGTGTAGCAATGGTTTTAAACTTGTGTTTCATAATAATACCCGTGAAATCAAAAAAGGATCTAGAAATGGAGATATGGTTATTGTTGGAAGGAGAACTCATGGAAACATCTATCAACTTAAGGGAGTTGATGGTCAATTCCTTGTATCTCAAGTCAATGAAAGTTAGTTATGGTACCAGAGAATGGGACATGTAAATTTTGATAATCTAGTCAAAAATAAGTTCAAAAGATATTTTTTGAGGTCTACCTAGAATCACAAGGCCTGCTAATACTATTTGAAGAAGTTGTTAGTTGGGGAAACAAACAAGATGCAACTTTAAGGGAAAAGAACACTCTACTACTAGAATGTTGGAGTTAATTCACACTGATCTCTATGGTATGACTAGAACAAGAGGCCTAAATGGTGACAGGTATTTCATACTTCTTATTGATGATTATTCTTGAATGACATGGGTTACTTTTCTTAGGAAAAAGACACAAGCTCTAGATAGGTTTAAAGTGTTCAAAGTAAGAGTGGAAAATGAAGTAAATTTAAAAATCAAATGTTTGAGGTCTGACAGAGGTGGATAATTCACTTCTAGTGAGTTTAATACATTTTGTGAACAACATGGCATAAAGACATAGTTTTCTTCCTTGGGAACCCCTCAATAGAATGGGGTAGTTTAGAGGAAAAATAGGATAGTACAAGAAGCTACAAGAACCATGATGAAATAATCAAATGTACTGGATGTGCACTAGAAAGAGGAAATACACACTAATATTTATGTTCTTAATAGAGTTCAGATTAGAGGCAATAGCACAAAGTCTCCTTTTGAGTTATTGACTAGTAAGACTCCTACTGTGAAGTACTTCAAGGTATTTTGAAGTAGATGTTACATTAAAAAAGATGATCTAAAAATCTAGGAAAGTTTGATGCTAGATGTGATGAAAGAATTTTTCATGGGTACTCTACTACTAGCAAAGCATATAGATGCTTTAATAAGAGATTATGGAAGATTGTTGAAAGTGCTAATGTGAAAGTTGATGAAGACATACGCATACCTATTGAGATAAGTGAAGTTGAACTTAATGATCCTATTTGTGGACATGTACCTGAGGAGAATAAGGAGAAGGAAGAAGAAGAGAATGAACTAGAACCTGTTGTTAAGACTTAAATATGTCCACAAGAATCATTGAGAGGAACAAATAATTGGAGATAAGAGTGAAGGTGTGAAGACAAGAAGTAAAGTAGCAGCTGGGGTAAATCTATGTTTACTCTCTAAAATTGAACCTAAGTCTGTGAGTGAAGCATGTGAAGATGATAGATGGATAAAAGATATGAAAGAAGAGTTGCAACAAATAGAAAAGAATTAGACATGAGAACAAGTTCCTAGACTTCTGAATACGAATATAATTGGTTCAAAATGGGTGTTTTGGAATAAGTTGAATTAAAATGGATAAGTTGTAAGGAATAAGGCAAGATTTGTATGCAAGGGATATTCACAAGTTGAAGGCATAGACTTTGAAGAAACATTTTCCCAAGTGGCTAGAATGGAAGCTATTAGAATGTTTTTGGTATTTTCTTTCCACAAGGATTTCAAAGTGTATCAGATGGATGTCAAGTCAACATTTTTTAATGGTGAATTGGAGGAAGAATTGTACATGGAACAACCTGAAGGGTTTCAGTTATTTGACAAACCAAACATGGTTTGTAAGTTGAAGAAGGCATCATATGGATTGAATCAAGCTCCCAGAGCTTGGTATGAAAGATTGGATAGATACTTGACAAAGCAAGGATTCAACAAAGGAGTTGCTAACAACAATCTTTACTTCAAAGTGTAAGGTAACAAAATGTTTATAGTAGTTGTATATGTTGATGATATCATCTTTGGTGGAACTGAAGGCATGTGTAAAATATTTGTTGAAGAAATGCAAAAATAATTTGATATGTCCATGATTGGTGAATTGAATTTCTTTCTTGGTCTTCAAGTGAATCAAATTGATAAAGGCATATTCATTTCATAATCTAAGTATGTAAAAGATTTGTTGAAGAATTTTGGAATAGATGACTCCAAATTGGTTAGTACTCCTATGGTAATTGGATATAAGCTGAGCAAAGATGATGAATCTGCTAAAATTGATTAGAGCAAGTATAGATATATGATTGGTGGACTACTATATCTTACTACTATGAAACCAACTTATGGCTTATGGTATCCTAAGGGTGTTGATTTCACCTTGAGTGCATATACTGATGCAGATTGGGCTGGTTGCATGGATTACCAAAAGAGTACAAGTGGAAGTGCTTTCTTTCTTGGCTGAAGATTGGTTTCTTGGTTGAGTAAGAAACAAGACTTAGTTTCTTTATCCACTACAGAAGCAAAATATATTGCTACAACATCCTATTGCACACAGGTTTTGTTGATGAAGCAAACTTTGAAAGACATTGGAGTAATATGTGAAGAGTCTATTCTTATTTTCTGTGACAACACAAGTGCTATAAAAATTTCAAAGAATCTAGTTATGCATTCAAGAACAAAACACATATCTGGGTAAGTGCACCAAGATAGTTCCCAAAAATGGGGGGCTTAAGTGGCCACTTTTCTTCTAAAATCAGGTAACACTGACATTAGAAGTGAAATTGAGGATACTTACACTCAAAATTTTGAAATGGAACAAAAAGAAGGATTCAAGTGCTCTGATTCTACTTTCTAAACTACTAATTTATTTTGAAAATGGTTGAGATTAAGGGGTTCAAACGAGGGACGTACACAAATTGGTGTTGTTTCTATCAAAAAAACATAACATAACAACTCTTGTATGACCCTCATACGGTGAACCTTTTTTTTTAGTATTTTTTAAAATCACTACGATTAGAAGTTAGCTAACAATATGTAGTTGATGCATGATTTTTCTTATAATTTTTTAATGAATATTTTTTTTTTACTAATTTTTGAAGTGGACACTTCCTAAAAAACAAAATTTTGGCCATGCCACCCCTACAAATTTTAGAAACTAATTTAGTTTTTTAAAAAAATAAAAAATTGTAGAATGGAGTCTAGTTTCTAAAAATGTAATTTATTTGAAATTTCAATGAACAGTTAATTTATAATGAAAAAAACACCAAACACTACTTTTTTCCAAAAAAGAGACATACAAACAAGTGAAATTATGGATAAATGGCTTAACATTGTTAGAAAGTGAAAACAATTACATCATTGGATAGCTAAGAGGGAACCTAACATTACCTAGATGTTTGATTCGTTTGATATTGAACCATGTGCAATCTTGATAGTGAACAAAAACACGATTATGTGAAATATTATAGAAATTGCAAAAACATGTCTTCGATCATTGGGAATGCCCTCCAAGCCTTTGGGTTGGTATTCCAAGGAAAATAACAAATCCAAGGCTTGGGGATTCCCAAAGCAAGATATAATGTGAGCATGTTATAACGTGCTCGCATTATATGTTAGTTTTGAAATGGTTTATTTTTATTATGGGGAGCATGTCTAGCAAGACATAATGTGAGCACAGTATAACGCACTTGCGTTATGTCTTGCTTTATGTTAAATGCATATTGAATGTATATTTATATATTTGTATGTTTGTATGCATATGTATGCTTCTATGCCATGCATGCATGTATGTATGTATGTATCAATGCATGTATATTGTATGTATACCTACTTGTATGTAAGATTGTATATATGTGCATGTACATGTGTATTCTTGTATGTATGTAGGATTGCATGTACATATGTATTATGCTTGTATGTATGTATTTATGTATGTCTTTAGAGGGAGGATAATTTTAAGAGAGACAAAGAGAGTTTTCTAGGTAGGGTGGGATGGGGAGAGAGAGAGAGAGAGAGAGATTCTGGCGAGAGGGAGATGAGGTGGAAGTGAAATTTTAAGAGAGAGGGAGTGGGAGAGAAGGGGTTGGAGTGAGAGGGATTTAGCTAGG
>VDFB02219434.1:0-23283 GCA_007258455.2 Sequoia sempervirens
TTATACAAAGTAGAGAAATGCAATCAAAAACATATAATTAGTTACACCATAACACATTGGTTTACATGGGGAAAACCCTTTTTAGGAGATAAATCACACTCTAAAACTTATACAATGTATTATCAAAATAATAATAATAGAATCACAATAATAATAAAATACTTTAGCTAGATATATCCCACATATAAACCAATTTCCAGTTAATCAAAGAAACTCACAATGCCAAAAAAATGGTGTAATATTCAGAGGAAATAAATATTTTCAAACCATGAACATTTGCTTAATCAAATCTTCATAATTGAACTCAATTCAAAATATGTTTAGACTAACCATACAAAGTAACATATAATCAAGGTTGCTTAATCAAATCTTATATAAAGTATGAAAACCCAAAGTGCTTTCTAGATCTAAGATCTAAAATGATTCTTGTCATCCAATTGGTAATATAGTTGATGCTTTCCTTAACTTATATTGGTATTTTATAAAAAAAAATTAAAAGATAGGTGATATGAGAAGAGTTTAAAAATCCTAAGTACAATCATAATAATAATAATAAAATAATTTAGCTAGATAGATCCCACATATAAACCAATTTCTAGTTAATCGAAGAAACTCACAATGCCAAAAAATGGTGCATTATTCAGAAGAAATAAATATTTTCAAACCATGAACATTTGCTTAAACACTTAGATCTGGTGTAGCTTAATCAAATATTCACAATTGAACTCAATTCAAAATATGTTTAGACTAACCTATCTACTAAGGTTGTTGTTTCTCTAGTGGATTATGTTGCTCTGGCTCAAAATATGGATGTTCCATATGTTGTGTGTGTTGCCTCCTCTGAGACCTCTGCCTCTTCGACTCATGTTGCTAACAGTGTTGTCCCTCTAGTGGCTTCTACTATTCTAGTTCAACACTTGGTTGTTCCCTTTGTGGTGAGTGATGACTCCCCTAAGGCTCCTCCTGATTCTGTTTCAAATTTAGTTTTTGATTCTCCATGGACAGTTGTGCAAAGGAAAAAGAAATGTACTCCTAAAAAAACCTCTGAGGAGTTTCCTTTGAAGGTAAAGTTGTTGGTTTCAAGATCTAGTGCTTAAACTATTTCTCTTGTTTGGTTGTTTGTTTGGTGGCTTTGTTCTTGCTATTGGTCTATTTTTATCATGTTGTTCCTAACTAGTTGTTGTGCTTGGCTAGTTTGTTTTATCAGGGTTGTTCTACCCAGTTGTTCACTTTGATTGTAATATCCTATGTTGTTAAAGGGATCAGGGTCCTTTCAAGCCCTACTTAATCAAAAACATACAATCAACAAATTACTAATGATATGAACAAGAGATCCATCAAATATCCAATTGCTTAATCATAACTATAACTGAACTTCATCCAACATTGAAAAAGAACCATGCAAACTATTTGAAACATAAAATAGCACTATCAAAATGATTCTATTTATATCTGTTAGAATTGGATATGGAGATAGCCTACCAAGATCTTGAGACCAAATGGAAAGCATAAGAGAGAGAATATCTTAATATGACAAGAATAAATTATATTTTTATTAATTATGATTCAATGTGATATGATGTGTAATGTAGTAGAGACCCCTTGGTTATATAGCCAAGGTGAGACATAAGATGTCATAAGATTATGAAAAGTTTCTTATATCATATGACATGAGACAACTTATCACAACTACCTAGGTTCACATGTGTTACAAGTCAAAAGATAAGATAACAACTAATGACAACTAACACCTTCTCGAAAGATTCTTAGGACCTAAGTTAACTTAACATGTAAATAAGTCCCCTAGGAGTAATGAATTAACTAGGTACAAGACTTTATTTACACCAACAACCCCCTTAAGTGCAACTTAGGGAGTAGCATATTATTATGCAAATGACACAAAGATGGGTCCCGACTATGAGGCCATGTTAGTTTCCCATGTACAAATTCAATGCAATCTCTCACAAATAGAGAAAAGGAGAAAACCCAGTGGGACAAAACTCCTCCCTAAAAGAGAGATGAATTACAAAAAAGTGAAATGATCTCAATGATGAATAAGAATGCCAAATCCCCATGTGAGGAAAATACCCCCCCATAAGAGAGAAGAAGAAGAGAGACTATGCAGCCCACCCTCAATGTTGAGTCTCATGTAATGATGGGAGAAGCTCCACATTGAATGTTGAAGATGAGCCAATCTCGCCAAACAAAATTTCTCCCCTTAGGAAGAAAAAAAACCAAGAATGTATGTAGGATGTTAGTAAGATGGATGGAGTATGATGTTTGTGAAGCGTGCTCAAGAGTCTCCATGTCGATGTTGAAAGCTAACTCACTCCAAATAGGCATTCTAGGCCACACTGCTAAAGAGGAAAATCCAGAACCTAGAAGAGATGAATGTAGAACATGATCCAAAGACAAGAATATCCATCCCCTTTGAAGATAAAGAATCCTCCTCCAAATGTTGTCCAAAATTATCCATAGTCACATCAAACTACAAAGAATGATCATGTAGAGAATGAACAAGAGGGTCAAAGTGTTCCCTCACAACAACTAAAGAAGGAGCATCTTCATCAAAGAGAAGTTGAATGCTATCGATGATGTCTCCCAAATTTGCAATATGAGACTCCATAAACAAGTAGAAAATACCTTTCAAGAAGCCATCTAAAGTATCCAAATTTGAAAGACGATGTATGTCTTGCTGCACTGAATCATAAGGAACCAAAATTGTGGAATCACAAGCATCCTCAATTACAATAGTAGATGAAGGAGATGTGATCTTAGTGCATGTCATTCGACTACACCTATTTTCCCCATTATGTCCTCAAAACATGATGAAATAGATGATTCTACCAATGTTGGATTAAAAGAGTCCTCAACCTTAAGATGTTGACTCATAGATGAAGAAGATGAACCCTCTAAATCTAGATTAGGAGCCACAAAAACTGAAGTCTCAATAGATGTCTCTATAGGAAGCAACAAGTGTTTCAGTTCTTTTATCATCAATAGGTTGAAACTCTACAAGTGGAATAATACAATCAACAACAAGATCCTATAGGAATGGAGGTTCATTTGATTCTCCATACATCTCCCAAAGTATGGTCATAAGGTCATGAGGGATCTCAATACCATCAATAGCCATTTGTGTATCAATATCATAACTATAACCAATTACTCCTAGGATATGTTCTATTTTTATGTCCCACACAACTCTCTTCCATTTTGATGAAGGTTTAAGAACTAATCCATAGATATATGGAAAAATATTAATCCAACTACAATGTGTTAGGATTCCATCTCACCAAGACTTAAAGTTCCATCGATTTAACCTTATTACAATAGGATGTGTTTTGATGCCCATATTAAACTCCTCAACTTTAGTCACATAATAGACCAATCAAGAGACATAAGCCAACAAAGGAAAAAGATTACTCCCCCAAATTACTCAATCATGAAACACCCCAAAGTAATATCTAATTAGGCACTTTATGCTTAGTGCGATTACAGTTGTCACTTGCCAAAAACAACAAAGTGGTCTTAATCTTAGTACATGCAAATGTAAAATTTGGCCACAGAATCAAGTATAATTTTTGGTACAAAATGATATCAATCTAATCATACCATTTAAAAAAACACAAAAAATTATGCACTTTCAAAAAAAACTGCACCCAAAAATGTTATCATAGGAGCAAGATATGAGCCCCTAAAGTTCCCAAAATGAAGATGAAGTAGCAACACCTGTGAGAATATGATTTTTTTGGAAAACATGGACACCGAAACCAAAAACTTATCGCACCATTGTGAAGATCATGAAATTCTACCCCAAATCAAAAAAAATATTGCTAATAAAATAGAGGTCCTGAGCTCAAGTTATTGATGTTTGAAAATCAGCTTCAAAACTAAAATGCAAATGAGAAGGGGGTAGAAAAATCCTTAAGGAGATGTTGATGTCACGCTGACACATGATGATGTCATCTATTCACCTGATTAAATTTGACAGTAACCAGCACATCAAAAGAGAATATGCCCTTCCTTGACGAAATATGTTGCAGATCAAAATATCCCCTCTGAATATTCCTTTGACTGGCTAGCGATGGAATCTTGGACTTCTCCTAAAATATGCTCATTGATTTAGTTGAAAAAGACCACCGATTTTTTCCTTTACTGGCCACCTATCGGTTTTATGAAAATCCTCACCGGTTTTGTGAGAGGACACCCAATTTTAGTTTTACAGTGACCGAGATTTTGATTTGACCACCGCTCAGTGGAGGGGCCATTGGTAAGCCACATGGCTCCTGTGTGGGGGTCATGCTACCTTTCACAGTCTGCAAGTTGCAGACTTTACAATCTACAACTTTGCAGACTTTAATATATATATTTTTTGATTTTTTTACAATGATTTTTCAAAAATAAACTTTGCATAAATTTAATTGCCCAAAATTATTTTTTCTAAAAAAAAAAATTTCAAATCAAAAATTTGTATTTATTTTTTGAAAAATCAAACCTTGGTAATTATGATGACCTGGGGGGTTGTACGATTCTCTGGGAAAAAATAATTTTCCTCAGTGGACAAATGCTCCGAATTAATGAATTGATAGTTGATCTTAGGGTTCTTGACCCTTCTAGACGCGATGGCAGGGTCAGATTTGACCCAAAATGCTCCAAAAATGTAGCTACCTTCTAGATTTGGCAACCACTCTTCAGCTTCAAACCCTCATAGATTTGGCCTCATATGTTCAATTTGGATGAAACAAAAGGAAAAATCAACTATCTCGAACCTCTTGAACTCAATGGCGAGCTCAAATTTGCACCAACAAGCTCCAATTTGAACCTACAATAAAGAACCAAAAAATGGAACCCCCCAAATCTGATATTTCTTTCAAGCCTTTTTTATTCTCCAGGTCATCATACGATGCAAGAGAAGAGCATACTCAAATTTTCAAGATTTACCTAGATCTCTTCAGAAAATGGTTATCCAATGGCACTCAAACCATTCTAATACCATGTTAGAATTGGCTATGGAGATAGATTCCCAAGATCTTGAGGCCAAATGGAAAACAGAAAAGAGAAAATATTTGAATATGACAAGAATAAGTTGTATTCTTATCAATTATGATTCAATGTGATATGATGTGTAATGTAGGAGAGATCCCTTGGTTATATAGCCAAGTTACACCCAGGCAAGGAAAGGCACTGCCTCAGGTGTAGGGAGGACAAAGTATTGAGTTTGAGAGGGTGTGGGAGGACAAGTGGCCAGGTTTATTCTGCATCCTTCCACCTGGAGGACAAGTGACTAGTTTGAGAATTGATTAACCCACTTGTAATAGGTATAAATCATATGACATGAGACAACTTATCCACAACTACAGGAGTTCACATGTGTTACAAGTCAAAGATAAGATAACAACTAATGACAACTAACACCTTCTAGAAAGATTCCTAGGACCTAAGTAAACTTAACATGTAAATATGTCCCCTAGTAATGAATTAACTAGGTATAAGACTTTATTTACACCAACATTATCAAAATAGAAGAATTTCACAAATTCTTGATCCAATACTTTACATGATAAAATGATTACCTTTTATAGGAAAGGAAAGGAAAACCTAGCCTACAGTCAAGGGTGAGGACTAGTCCAACACCAAAGGTCTACATTACATAAGCATTTAATAATGAGAGTAACATTTAATATCATGCATTTATATCCAACTAATTTCAGTTGCACTTTTTTCTTTGTGGAAAAAGATAAAATAACACCTTTTTGACCTCTTTTAGAGAGAAAAAAAATCCTTTAAAATAACCAACATAGAAACTAACAAATTTGGGCTTCCAAAGTAGGGTCATGTAAGACAAAAAATCCTCTTGGAAGCTAGGAAATAGGAGTCAAAATGGAACGCTTTCCCAAGAGAATACCTAAGGAAAGGAATCAATTTGCAACAATTGAAGGCACAACTAGACTCATGGTACATCATTTTCAATATTTATCTTGTCATTCACCTTCTCCTTCCTTGCATATGCCATGAAATCACTAAGTACAAGATTAATCTTGTCTAGAGGAGGACCTTTTGTAACATGTATTCTAAATAATTGAGTATCACAGTCCTTTGTAAAAATATTATATGAAACTTTTCTATCATGGTTATCATCTTGAAAACATTTAATTTTTTTTAAAAAAGTACAGTTGTATGAATATTATCATAACTAAAAGGAATCTCCTATGAACCTCCATATAGTGACATTTTCCATTGTTGCTTGAGTAGGTCAGCATTGAAAGGAATAGCTTTATCAAAATTTTACCTAGTCAAGGTTCCCAAGAAACTAGCACAGTCATCCAACATATATCATCCACCTAGGATTTCATACATGCAACACCTCCTATTGAGCCTTATGATTTTTTTCTCTTTTATTTCTCATAATATGAACCTTGTAGTGTGGTTCACTTAAGTTGTCTTTGCTCAAAATATTCTCCACTATTAAAATTCTAGGAGATAGCTTTCATATGGATAATATCTTTGGGAAATCTTGGAAATGAAACTTTTAATTTCCTTTACTTGATCATATAATAGAGTATTCATATGCTGGACTGAAATAGAAGAATTATTTGTGTACTTGAACTAATTCGTCTATAGCATGACAACCTTGATTGTACATATTATCTAGCCAAGATTGAGTGGCTTGGGCCATGTGTCTCATTTTTTCAATTTAATTGTTTATAAAAGACCATTAGAGGAACTACATGGCAATCATCCTTCTATAAGGGGCCCAAAATATGCTTGATATAAGCTTGTAGTCCAATTACATGTACCTTTAATTGGGTTTTTGTTAATTCATCTATATTCATCCTTTATACAATGTTAGTTATTGAGCCTTTAATTATTCAATCTCCTAGATTTTGGTGGTGGAACCCGAATTAATAGTAAAAATGTTAAAATATTTAAACCTAATATCTTTATTGTCTTGTTCTACTATTGGAGTGGAAACATGCACAACTCTAGAACCTAAGGCATCCTTAGAGATATGGGACTATATCCTAGCCTTCTTATCTTTGGGCTTCTTAATTTTACTCAAGAAATTGGCTAAATCCAATTTAGGGGATTCAACAATAGATTTCTTCTACTTCAACCTAGACTGTAGCCATTTTAAAATAGAGGAATCATTAATTGATTTTCATTGTTATGGGGAGGGATGAGGAATTTCCTATTGATTATCACATTTTCTAGTCTCTATCCCTTCTATAGACTGATGTAGCATCATAAATTGTCACCCTTGATAATTTCACACTAGGTTTAGCTCCCGCTATGTGCTTGGACCCAATTGTGCTCTTAAATTGCTCGATTTATGATCATATTTGGAAAATCAAAATTAAATTAGGAATTATTATTTAATATTTATTTAACGACACTTAAAGACCCAAAATAGGTCTAGACTATGCCACTAGCACCCTTTGTCCAACCTATTTTGGACCTAATTTAAATATGTCATTGTCGACATTTTAACATTTGTAAATTTAAATTTGTTTGTCAACTTTTGATAATTAATTTTGTGGGAATTAAAGAAATGCATATAAATACAAGTCTTTTCACCATTTGAAATCCTGAAGGCAATTGAAATCATAATTGAGCATCCTAAAAAGTAGCCAAGAGCACAATTAGTAGAGTTTACAACACTTATTGTTAGTCAATATTCATATTTGTAATGCATCAAGTTTTCATGAGAGTTTATTCATAACATTTTATGTTCATTTATTTTATGAGTACTAGAACTTGCAAGACTTCCAATCAAGCATCCAATTCTCCTTGGATGTGATGAGTATAATAACTTTTTTCCATCAAGGAAAGAATATCTAAGTGGCAAGTTGCAACACTTGTCAATTTATCATTATTTTATCCATTTTTCTTTGTCTAGCCTAGGGTAAGCACTCTTTTACATCATCATAGCTATTGTGGAGATAGAAATAACAAAATGAGGCTTGACTTAGTAAAGCCCCTATACGACATAACCTTTTCTCTCCTGTCTTGTATGTAGGTGATAGATATGAAGTGGATTTGGGAAAGGATTGAAGACTTAATTGTAAGATCAAGCATTCAAGCCTTCTATCTCAAAAAAATAGGGAAAGTGGAATTAATCATCAATAGACAAAGTTTTGAAGCTGAGTTCAAAAAGGAAGAACCTATGGACAATGACCATCTCAGATCTAATTTCTGATTCTAAAGATCATTTCCATGTCTAGGGCACCAACACCCCTGTCCACCTAGTTTGAGCTCAAATTTATATTCCAAGTTCCTTTTTCTCTATACTTTGTTGTTATGTGATCCTTTTCTATATTTTTGTTATGCACTTTTGTAAAATCATAACAGTTTACTATAGTTACATAGTTAACCTAGGTACCCATTTGCATCCTCAAATTAATTCAATCATTAATTACACCATAATCTCCCCCCAAAATAACCAAAACCTTGATCCACCATTCTGGCTCTTCCATAGTGTTTATTAGCCAAGTGGGTGTTATGATCATTTTTGTTCCTTCGATTGTAATGTAGGGGAAAGTGTGATTTATAGCCTAGATCCCTTTTCTCACATCACATTTTGTTGACCTAACATTTGTTTCACTTTAAAAACATTCTAAAATATTAAGTAGGTCATGTTAAAATCTTAATGTAATTTTCAATAGTTTAATTTTTTCATTTATGCATGTATATTTTGGTAAAAAGCATTGAAAAAGTAAATATTGTCAAAAGATAAAGAAATGGTAATTTCTAAATTTTTCAAAGTAGGTTCAATCAATTATTGCATTTTAAACATAGCATTCCTTCAAAAATCTAAAAGCTTATCCATGATTGTGTATTACACAGAAAAATTGGGATTTTGTACTGTTACCCAATTTTCACCTACGGGCTCAATCAGGCAGGGTAACCTATGTTTTCGAGTGTTCATGAAGGCCAACTGGAGGAACAATTTCATCCGGGTTACATTTTTTCTAACTTGTTTGCTTCTTGTGTAGCTACGAGGGGAAAGTTATGTTTTAAAATTCGACACGTGGATTAAATGTGGCTCCCATAAGGGTTGAGCGCAGGGTGTAGGTATTCAATTTTTGGGTGGGTCTTCATCTTGTTTTCGCCTTGTTTTTTCCCTTTCTGTTTTGTTTTCCTTGGGCCCTTTTTCTTTCTGTCCTATCGGAGGCAGAGTTGGACCGAAACCAAACATTGGAACTTTTAAAGTTTGAGTTTCTATTCTGTTCGATTCTGGTTCCACACTTAGCCATTTCATTTCTTCTTTGGCTTTTAGTAATGTGTGTTTGCGTAGGTAGGGTGGTTTTTCCTTTGTTTTTCTTTCTTCTTTCCTTTCTCCCTTTGTTATGTTTTTGCGGCCGAACCCGGGATCGGGACTAAAAGAAGCGAACTTGAAAGTTTTGTTCCTATTACATTCTGTTCTGCTTTGCTGATGCCGGAATTCGGTTTTAGTTCCCGATCCCTATTGCATAAACAGCGTCCTTTGGTCTTTGTTTTTGCACATTGTGCCTTGAGTTTCTTTTCACCTTTCTTCATTTTGGGATTTCGGATGGTGAAGCGAACTTGGAACTTTCAAAAGTTGAGTTCTTGTTCTGTTCGATTCGATCGAGTTCAGCCTTCTTGTCTTTTCTTTTTCACTTTCTACCACGGAGGTGAGTTTTTCTTCTCTATTCCTTTCTGAGCTTTCTTTCTTCCTTCTTGCTTTATGTTGGCCAGGCGGGTTAGGAATATTTGAATCTAGGCTTAGAAGTTTCCTAGTTTGGATTGGATTAGAGTCCAGGATTCATTAATACTTTCGTTTTCTTTTGTTTGATTGTTTTGAGTGGTAGGATGTTTTTCTTCCCTTCTTTTTCTTTATTTTTCCTCCTCGTTGTCTTTTTGTATGTAGTCAGAGCCGGGGCCGGGATGGGATCCGAACCTAAAACTTGGAAAAGTTTCAGTACCGAATTTGGTTTCATTCCCGCCTCTGTTGTGGTTCACCCGAGATCAATTTTTGCTCCAGTATCAGTTGTGTTTTTTTTGGGTTGCTTTTCCTTTTTGCAGACGCAGAGCCAGAATGGTGCGATGAATTGAGGATTAGCAAAGTCTCTATATATATTCGATCCGTTCATTTTAATCGGTTCAGTTCCATCTTACCCCCCACGGTTTGCAGAAAGGACTCAGTGAAAGGTTTGGTCTCAACATGTCTTGCGATGGCGATGGTCTTGAGAGCGACTGAATTTTTAGTTATTGATATAACTCAAGCCCTTTCGCTATAAGAGTCCTAAGCAGTCTAAGCTATGCCGATGCTTGTGAAGGGCGCAAAGCAGCATTAGAACCACAGTTAGTGTCTCACCAACATCGATTCCTAGAGGAAGGCGACCTTTGACCCGCTGAGAATCTACGTAAAAGCGCAGTACTGCAATCAAAGAAGCTAGAGAAAATCACGAAGGCAGTTCATTAGTTAGATTCCCCTAAAGAAAGAAAGATCAATGAGATATTAATGGAAAATAGGCTCGATGGAAACAGCGTTTGGGTGTGGAGTTAAATCTGATATTTGCTTCTCAAAGTACCAACTTGCGAAAAAGATCTAATGCAGAGGAAGGCCGAAGAGGAGTCGCGAGTCACGATATGATTGGGGCGTTGGTAAAAGTGGAATTAATGACCATGTCGTAGAGCATTCAAAGTATGGCTCAAAGGCGAAGTCGAGGCACAAAGAACATGAGAGTTAATGTTGTAAAAAATTTGAAGGCCATGCCTGGGAGCGAGCTTTCACCAACACGAGTAGGGTATGCACATTTAATGCCTCATTAACTTCATTCCTAAATGCTTCTAGGGCCGACATGTCCAGGCACTAACTCATTTTGTAAACCCTAAGGTAGGGGCCGACACTCTTGGTTTTTTACTTGTGTATATGGCATTTTTTCCTCTTTGTGCAATTTTGGCTGGGAGAGACGTCGAAGAGCATTATTCACCTCTTTGTAACTCATTTCTCTCTTTTTTCATAAATACTTTGGCAGACCTCCGAATATAGAGACCTTTATTTTCTCAATAGAAAGTCATTTCCTTCACAGATTTTCTTTGTTTTTGAAGTGATTTGGTTGTGAGATGCATGATAAAATTCAGTGTGATCCTTTATTTTATCAAATTCCTTCAGTACTGGATGCAAAGAACATTATGTCATAAAGCAGGTTTATGTTAGTGATCTCTTTCTATTATGTTTATATCTATGAAAATATCTTTGTTTTCCTTGTGTTAAGCATTAGAACAGTTGGAACCTTATATAGACTCATTTTTATAAACAGAAATTTTTGTATTGTGAGATTGTTTAGCTCTATTGAGATTTTCTATGAGTTTTCTACAGTATTTTCATATTTTTATCTTTGGTGTATCCCCTGTTAGTGATAGGTTTTAAATTCAAGTATATCATTCTTACTCTTTTCCTTATCATTCTTTAGTTTTCTCAAGATATCTTAAGGGGAACCAGCCCATAATCTGGAGGTCCACTTCATTCCCAGGTCACCCACAACCTCAAAGTGTTCCCATGTGTCAATAGGTTGCTATAGTTAATAGCTTAGCAAGGGTGCAACTTTATTTGACAATAATTTTTGGCACGCCCGGTGGGACAAAGAACTATTTTCAGTCTTAAATCAAAATTATCACACTGTTGTTTGGTATGTGCAGCAGAAATTGCAATCTTTAAGAGACAAATTTTAGCATACTTGGCGACTCCAAGCTCAGATTTAGCAGTTCCAGTGCATTACTACTCATGAGAAGAGTGCAGACTAGGAGTAACTCGCCTGTTTTTGAGTATTTGCAGTTGTCCCCGCCTAGAAGAAGGGGGAGAGAAATCCAAAAGGTTCAAAAGATAGTTGTTTATTTTAGAAGATCCAAGTTGAATCCTTCTATGAGAGGACATACTGCTATTCCTATTGTTATTACTAAGAATATCCCAGTGACAATGATTCCAGCAGTGAGAAATTAGCCATTTGTTGCTTTTAACCAAGGCAGCCCACTGAATCTGGCTCAGCATGATGAAATTCCTATCACTGCCTTAAAAAGTCTACCATATTTTCATGGCGAGGATCATACCACCCCATCAGAGCATATAAAAGATGTTGCCAACCTGTGTGTCGTTCACCATGTGATTGAAGAAAATGTTGCACTCAGATTGTTGGTAGCGTCCTTTAAAGGAAAAGCCTTACAATGGTTCAGAGGCCTGCCTGTCAACTCCATAGCAGCCTGGGATGAGTTAGGCAGTCAGTTATGCCAATTTTTTGAAAATAAATCAGACCACTTGTCATTGGTGGAGCAGCTATCTACAATCAAAAGAGCTCCACATGAAGTTATGTCAGATTTCAATCACCGTTTCTAGAGGACATGGGATAGAATCCCACAAACGGTAAGACCTACTGCTAATCATGCCTTTTTATACTATTTAAGAGCTTTAATTAGTAATATTTCTATGATGATTCAATCGATGGGAGGTGATACACTTCCTGCAGCATATAGTATAGTCGTTAGAGCTAAAAATAGCCTCATATAGGCTAGTAAAATTTCCCTGAGACCACCTATGCCAATATTTCCTACTTTTCAGCCTCCAATCCCTATGCAGTTACCTCCTTTGGCTGTCATTCCAAGTGCACCAGCATTGCCAGCACCTGATACCTAGCCTAATGGTCAACTAAATGAATTTCTAGCTCAGTCTAATGAACTGCAAGAGATTAAAGGCCTTCTGACGACCTTTGGCAATGAGATGGTTAATCTAAGAATATAGCAAAATCAAGGTTCTAAGCCTTATCAGCCCTCATTCCAGTCTAATTACCAGCAAAATCAAACCAATAGACCACCTTATCAGCCTTGTAATCAAGGCCAAAAAATTTCTCCTAACCTGAGGCCACATCAAGCTTATGACTCCAACACTGTAAGCACTTCCAAAGCACTTGCACCTGTCCAGAACAACTTAGTTCAAGATTATGAATGGTTCTTTCCATGTAGTCAACCCCATAATCAGAATACCTATATCAATGGGCTACTTAACCAAGCCTTGATGGTTCAAAGCAGTTCAACAATATAGTCTAGTGTGCCTGTAGCAATTAAAGTACAGCAGCAAGAGCAACAGACACATGAGTCTACATTCCTAAAATGGCAAGGGGAATAATTTTGTGGAGTGGTCCACACTGATTCTTCAATTGCAAACAATACAAGTGGTAAGAAGAGGGAAATAGATGAAGGACATCAACCTAGTATAGTTCAAACTCAATCGAATCAAGGGCTGAACCAGAATCAGAATGCTCCTGGCTCATCAAAAGCTGACCAGATCTGAATGCTACCAAGGGGCCAGCCTTTGGTAGGTAAGCAACAATTTGATTCATCAGCCCAGGTGCCTCTAGTTAAAGGTGATGTTATTCCTCCTAAAGGTCAAGTTAAACCTACTACATCTTTCAATATATTGGAGCATATGAAGAAAATTAATGTACCCATCTCAATATGGGATTCTCTGAGTATTCCGAGTCAAAAGGACCTGCTTCAATCTGCTTTATCAGGTTTGAGTGTCTCAGATGAGCCTAGTGTAGAAAAGGAGAAGGTTGTGTTGGCTAAAACTACTGTTGGTGAGGAAGAGTAGCAAGCTGCTAAGGCCAAGCCGCCTCCTTTTTATTTGTCATTGATCATAGGAGATCATCTGGTTCATAATTGTATGATTGACTCAGGGGCTAGTAGTTCATTCATGCCTAAAAAAATCATCGATAAGTTGGGAATTGAGTATGAGCCACTAGAAAATGGGGTAGTACAATTGGATGGTACTACTATTAACATAGTAGGGGTTATTAAAAATTTGAGCTTAACTCTACATTCCTGTCCCAATTTTACAATACCACAGGATATATACATTATTGAGTTGCCCCCGCACTTTTCCCTTTGTTTATCTAGGGATTTTACGACCAAGATAAGTGGTTACCTATCCTCCGATTGGTCTCACATGCTGTTCAGAACTAGATATGGCACTAGAGCCACTATTAAATCAAAACCCATAGCCATGATTCATATTGAACCTTACAATCTATCTCCTATCAATGCCAACTTGTTTACAAGTGTACAAGTGGAGCAGCCTGTTGTTCAAGAGGCAAAGATTCAAATAGAAAGAACATTAGATATTCTTCCTAAAGAGTGGGCACCTCAAGCTCATGAGATTGGCACAAGTAAGTAGTTGGAGGAGGTTGAATTTGGTGTTTATATGATGCATGAGACTGACTCTTTTATGCCTAATATTGAAAAGGACAAGGAACAACATAGTGAGTAGCATGAACATGATCTGTGGGAGCTATATTTTGATGGCTCAAGGAGTAGGGTAGGTGCTGGTGGTGGATGTATGCTGGTATCACCAGAAGGTTAGAAGTACTATCTATCTTTCAAGTTCTGCTTTAGCTATTCTAATAATTCTGCTGAATATGAAGCTCTAGTCCAGGGCTTGGAGTGGGCGAGACAGAGAGGTATCAGCTATCTAAAAGTTTATGGTGATAGCGAGTTGGTTGTCAATCAGGTGAGAAAGCTTAATGTTGTTAAAAATGATACACTCAGGTCTTACAGAAATAGGGTATGGGACCTCTCAGAGGGATTTGAGGTATTTAATCTTATTTCCATTCCTAGAGCTCAGAATAAACATGTTGATAGATTAGCTATTGTAGGAGCTGAACATGATATTCCAAAGGAGATTTGCAACGATAAAACTAATCAGCATATCAAGATTGTAGTCAGGCCTGCTGTGCCTGATAATAATACACACTGGAAAGTCTTTGATAGTGACCAGCAGATCGTCAGCTTTTTAAGAGAAGAAGTTAAGTTCTCACATGCCAATCAGGAAAAGTTACAGCACCAGTACAGTGACTAGATTATTCAGCTAAAAAACAAGTTTCCCAAAGGTTTGGTCACTTTAGAATCCATTTTTAATACTGATGATGAAGCTAGAAAACCTAAGGGGAGTATTCAGGCTCAGCAAGATCACTACGAAGAGGTTGAAGTTTTCAAAGAAAAGCTTCTTTGGTTAGGCAAGGTATGTATAGCTAAAGAGAAGCATGTTTTTATTAATCTTTGTTAAGAATTTAATGATATATTTGCCTGGAAATATAGTGATTTGAAGGGATTTAATCCCCAATTTTCTCAACATACCATTGAACTTGAGCCTAATGTCAAACCTGTTAGGAAAAAGCAAAGGCCCTTGAATCCTAAGTTAGAATCTTTAATGAAAAAGGAGCTAGATAAGTTGATTGAAAGCAACATTATTTTCCCCATCAAGCATACCTCATGGGTTTCAAACCTACTACCAGTAAGAAAGAAAAATGGTGAAATAAGACTCTGTGTAGATTTTCATGACTTAAATAGGGCCTCTTTAAAAGACCATCATCCTCTGCCCTCTATGGAGTAGATACTTTAGGTAGTTTCAGGGTCTGAAAATTTTTCCTTATTAGATGGCTATTTTGGTTACAACCAGATATTAGTGAAAAAAGAGGATTAGTACAAGACAGCCTTCACCACAAAATGGGGAATTGTGGCCTATCAGAAAATGCCCTTTGGTTTATCTAATGTTGAGGAAACCTTTCAAAAGGTGATGGACATGGCCTTTCAGGGATTAATGTACAAGATAGTCTTAGTCTACCTTGATGATATCACTATTTTTTCTAAGGAGGCTAAGGATCATCTAAGTCATTTGAGGCCGATTTTTGAAAAATGCAGGGAATTTGGGATATCACTTAACCCCAAAAAATGTGTGTTTGTTGTTCATGAAGGAAGATTGTTTGGTTATGTGGTATCTAAACAGGGTATTACTATTGACCCTAAAAGAATAAGTGCTATCTTAACTCTTCCCTTACCAATGCACAAGAAAAGTTTGCAGAGTTTTATTGGTAGGATTAACTTTGTTAGGAGGTTTATCCCTGACATTGTTGATTTATTAAGTCCACTAACTCATATGCTGAGAAAGAATGCACCTTTCAGCTGGAATAAGGATGGGAAAAGAAGCTTTAAGCTTATAAAAGAGGCATTGGCAACCGCACCTACACTTCTAAATCCTGACTTTTCTAAAGTTTCATTTTATATGCCTATGTAAATATTGATTCACTTTCAGCCATACTTGTACAGCGAAATGATGAAGGATCTGAACAACCCGTGGCGTTCTTCAGTCAAGGACTCAAAGATTACGAGCTCAAGTATACTTTTGTAGAGAGACATGTTCTTGCTGTCATAAGAAGTTTAAAGAAGTTTAGGCACATGCTTTCCAATAACAAGATTATACTGATGGTTGCTCATCCAAGTGTGAAAGAGTTTTTATTAAATAAATATTTGAGTGACAAAAGAGTTGGTTGGGTCACTAAGGTAATGGAGTATGACCTTGAAATAAAGGTTACCAAACTAATAAGAAGGAGAGGGCTCTGCGAACAGCTTATTGAGGATAGCAACAACAGTATAAAGGAGGAGGAAAGTTTAGTTTTAGCACTCCAAGATGGACAACAAACTGTTATACGTGCTCCTACTGGTTGGATTACAGAAATGACACATTTTTTAGTGACTGGTGAGTGCCCTCCTGACCTAACTAGATCCAAAAGAAGGTATTATCGACTGCAATCCATACCATATGTTCTTTTAAATGGTTTTCTATTTAGAAGAGATTTCTATGGCACTGTCCTGTTAAGATATATTGAAGCTGATCAAATTGAGAGTATTGTATAAATTCCATCAAGGGTCAGCTAGCGGACACTTTTCTCTGAGAGCCACAACTCTTAAAATAATGAAAGGAGGCTATTACTGGCATACCTTATTCAAAGACACTCATGCATGGGTAAGAAGGTGCAAGGAGTGTGCTATTTTTGTTGGAAAAGAGAAGCTGGCAGCCCTCCCACTGCAACCGATTCAAATTGATCAGCCCTTCATGAAATGGGGTTTGGATTTCGTTGGGGTTATAAACCCGCCATCAAGTGTAGGCCACAAATGGATACTCACAGCCACTGATTATTTTTTAAAATGGACTGAAGCTGTGGCACTCAAAGAGGCTAATGAATCTGTTGTCCTAAATTTCTACGAAGAGCTAGTTACCAGATTTGGTATCCCAAATTCTATTGTGTCAGACAATGCCCTTTCTTTTGTGAGTGTTAAGATTTCTGACTGGGCTATCAAAAATGGTATATATCTGAGTACATCCTCTAATTATTATCTGCAGGGCAATGGACAGGCTGAGTCCACTAACAAGAATCTTCTGAGGATCAATAAGAGAACTATGAAGGACAATCAAAAAGCCTGGCACACAAAGCTGAAATTAGTCTTATGGGCTAATAGGATTACATCAAAAAGGTCTACAGGACTTTCTCCATACATGTTAGTGTATGGGAAAGTGGAAAAAATTCTCATTTCAGTTGAACTCCCAGCCCTCGATCTGGTAAACTAGCTTGATATGATTAAGGAGGAGCCTATGATAGCAAGGTTAGCTCAATTAATTTAGCTTGAAGAACTCAGAGCTGAAGTAGTGAAAAGGACTGAGCAATATCAGGCTCAAATAAAAAGGTCATTTAATAAAAAGGCATCTCCCAGAGTGTTCCAAGGAGGTGACATAGTGCTAAAGTGGGATGAATTAAAAAGCAAGCCTGGAAAGCACTCCAAATTTGATGCACTTTGGTTGGGCCATATATCATTACTGGGGAGAAATAGCATAATGTGTTCTAGCTATCTAGGTTGGATGGTATAGTGGAACCAATCCCAGTGAATAGGATTCACCTCAAACGTTGCATTTGAGGTATGGACCTAAATCTACACATAGCTATTAAAATTCTAGAGAATAGGTGCAGATTTCATTCCCTAAGTGTTGTCCTAGCACGGTAAATAGTTTCTCTTCATTTTTTTCCTATTTTCGATAAGTTTTCGGCAACATGTTATGTTCTATGAGTCTCATGTGAGTTACAACCATGCACAAGGCTGCTCCAGGTCTATTTCTGAGTTTTCCAAATGACTTCATGCCCAATGGATTGGCCTAGGCTACTGGTCTGCATGTTTATCAAGTAAACATCTAGCTGAGCTCGCGAGAAATGTTACCCAATTTTCACCTACGAGCTCAACTGTGCAGTGGTCACCTATGTTTTCTAGTGTTCATGAAGGACAACCGGAAACAATTTCATCCGGGTTACATTTTTTCTAACTTGTTTGCTTCTTGTGCAGCTTTAGGGGAAAGTTATGTTTTAAAAATTTGGCAATGTGGATTAAATATGGCTCCCACAAGGGTTGAGCCCAGCGTGCAGGTATTCAGTTTTAGGTGGGTCTTCATCTTGTTTTGTTAGAATTTCCAAGATCTAATTGCAAACCTGAAAATTACCTTCCACAGAAGAGGAAAACAAAAAAACAGAGATTGCATAAAAACATGCAATTTGATATATTTGAAAAGGACAATAATTACAAGATGAGATTTGCTTTATAAAAGCAAAGATGCCTAAACCTAATCTTATCTTGAGCAACAAGATAGCTCGATAAGATAAAAATGAGATCCTAAAACCTAGGAAATAAATAATGCCTAAGTAAACTTATGCAAAGTGTAATTAATAATTAATTATACCAACACCCCCCCATAAGTGCAACTTAGGGAGAAGTAGATTATTATGCAAATATGAGTCCGAAAACAAGGCATGATCGGTACTCATGTACAAATGAAAGAGAGAGAAACCCCTCAGTGAGATGAACTGCTGCGAAGAATCACTGGAAAACATAGAGTAACACTGGAACTTGATATAGGCAAGCAAGGAAATATTCTTCGTATACTACTGAATTGGATGAGAGTCACTGATTGACTCAAGGAATCATGATAAAGCAACAGAACACCCAATGCCACGGAACATCAAAAACTCCAAACTGGAACAACCCTGGAATCTGTGAAGCAATAGGAGATGAGATGATGACATAATCTGGAAACCATGTATCTCGATGCCGATGCCAAACTGTGACTGAAACTCTTCCATGGGAAGGAGTACCAAAAATAGACTCTGGAACAATAACCACAAAAAAATGGCCCTCAAATTGAGATGGATCCAATGTGGATCATTAACCATAGGCTCTCAATCTGAAGTGTGAACCAATGAATCCGACATGTGTCAAGTTATAGCAATAATGTGGCCAAAAGAACAAGGAGACCAAATAACCCATGCGAGTTGCCAACAAATCAAGATGAATGCAAGAACCCCCCTTACTGGAACTTTATATCAGTTCATTTATTACAATACCCAATGATTGCATAAGGAGATGATGCAAAACTACAGAAACATATGTGAAAATGCAAACCTAGAGCACGAAACAAAAATGAATGCATGCCTAAAATAAGTTACACATTTTCTGAAAATGACCTCAGATCTGCATAGAGGCCGAAACCAGCTTTCCGATGCCGCGAAAATCACGAAAAACGGATAAGCGAGTCAAAAGATATGGGTCCCGGAGTGAAAAAGGCAACATCTGACTTCCGAGGCAGAAAAAAGCATCAAAAATGAAAAACCAGAAAATTTCACCAGCACCATTGCGTAGAGCTCGGAAAAAGCTTTCCGACGATATCTCGTTTGCAAAAAAATACCTCCGTATGTGAAAGATATGCCCGATTCGGTGAATGTGCTCCAAAAAAGGCCAATATGTCTCCAATAAGCCCTCAGGGGCTAAAAGCTTTCGGCCCCTGGTCGCCAATAAAACCCTGTGCGCGGCGATTGGGGCTGGTCGCTGGAACCTGGTCATCAATATGACCGAAGTGGTTGGTTTAGGGGCCCGCGGGGGCGGGCTGCAGACTCCTGGTCCCGAAGTGACCACCGCTGGCAGTATTAAGCCCTCGAGGGCTAACGGAAAAGGCCGGCGGAGCAACCGGTGGAGGGAACGGTGGGAGCGGCGGCCGCCGGTGGAGGGGTATCGGCCAAGCGGCGATGGGTACCGCTGGCGCGTAATCCCATTAAACGCGCATGATTTTTCAAAAACTTGATTTTTATATATATTTTGATTTTTCGACATTTGTGTCAAAATTTACCGGGGCTGTGATGGCCCTTTGAGCAAAAAAATTTGCCGGATGATCGTCCAAATTAGACAAGTTTTATACGAAAATGGGGTTTTTGGCGCTATTAAATCAAACGCATGGTCCGCTTTTGGGCCCAAAGTGCTCCGAAAATCAGGCAACCCCCAGATCTAACAGATAAATCACCGATCTTACAACCCTCGCAGATCTGGCAAACGGTGATGAAAATGAATAAAATGAAAGTCATTTCTAACTTTTTCCAGCGCTCAGAATCCAACGTAAAATGCTGATCTGATCCAAGACGCTGCATAATGATACTCAAGGATTGAAACCCTCGAGGGACCTCGAACGAGCTCTGCACTGTGTTCCTCCGAAAATGCTGAGAAGGGGCTACGAATCGTGGCTCTGATACCATGTTAGAATTTCCAAGATCTAATTGCAAACCTGAAAATTACCTTCCACAGAAGAGGAAAACAAAAAAACAGAGATTGCATAAAAACATGCAATTTGATATATTTGAAAAGGACAATAATTACAAGATGAGATTTGCTTTATAAAAGCAAAGATGTTTAAACCTAATCTTTTATCTTTGAGCAACAAGATAGCTCGAAGATAAAATGAGATCCTAAAACCTAGGAAATAAATAATGCCTAAGTAAACTTATGCAAAAGTGTAATAATAAATTAAATTATACCACCGCTTTTTCCTTGTTTTTCCTTTCCGCTTTCTTTTCCTTTGGGCCCTTTTTTCTTTCTCGGGTCTGGCCGGGGAGGCGAGTCGAACTGAAACTAAACATTGAACTTTTCAAAAGTTCCAGTTTCCGTTTTTGTTCTAGTTCCGGTTCCAGTTCTGCACTTATGTGTGTTTCATTTTCTTCTTTGACCTTGTGTTTGACCGTGGGGTGGTTTTTTCCCTTTCTTTCTTTCTTCTTTCCTTTTTCCCCATTTTTGTTGTTTTTTTACGGACCCGAGATCAGGACTGAAACCGAACTTGGAACTTTTCCAAAAGTTCTAGTTCTTGTTTATGTTCTGGTTCCGCCCCCGCTGTGTTATGCCCGGGATCGGTTTTTGTTCCAATCCCATTTATGTTTTGACGTCCTTTGGTCTTTATTTTTGTGTGCCTTGGGTTTTCTTTTCCTTAGGAACTTTCTTTGTTTTGCTGGACTCGGGATCAGAACTGAAACCGAACTTGGAAATTTTCCAAAAGTTTCAGTTCCTTTTTTTGTTCTGGTTTCGATCCCGGTTCTGCCCTTCTTTTCTTTGCTTTTTCACTATCGGTGGTTGGGCGATGTTTCCTTCTCTTTTCCTTTCTTCAAGCTTTCTTTCTTCTTTCTTGCTTTATGTTGACGGAAGTGGGTTCGGGACGTATCCGAATATGAAACTTAGAGAATTTTCTAGTTCAGAATTAGTTCCAGTCCTGATTCCACCGATCTTGCTCGTTTTGCTTTTTGTTTTGATCGTTTGGTCGCGGGATGTTTTTCTTCCCTTCTTTTTCTTTCTTTTTCCTCCTTGTTGTCTTTTTGTATGTAGTCGGAGCTAGGATGGGATCCGAACCTAAAACTTGGAAAAGTTTCTGTACCGGATTTGGTTATGTTCTCGCCTCTGTTGTGGTTCGCTCGGGATCAGTTTTTGCTCTAGTCCTGGTTGTGTCTTTTTTTTGGGTTGCTTTTCCTTTTTGCAAATGCGGAGCCAAAACGGTGCGATGAATTGAGGATTAGCGAAGTCTCTATGTTCGGTCCATGTTCCAACCCCGATCTCAATTCTGGTTCCATCTTGCCCTCCCCCACGCCAGTTTTGAAAGGAATCGGAGAAAGGTTTAGTCTCACCGTAACGTCTTGCCGATAGCAATGATCTTGGCAACAATTTTCAGTTATCGATATAACTCTGGCCACTCGCTATGAGGTATCACCGACAGTCCTAAGCTATGTTGATAACTGTTGAAGGGCATAAGCGCATCGGGGAGACACGGTTAATGTCTCACTGACATGCGATTCTAAGGAAGCAACCTTTGACCGCCTATAAATCTACATGGCACGAGTTCAACCAATCAGAAGGTGCTAGGGAAAATCATGGGCAGTTTGACTGATTGACTTCCCCTGTAAAGAAATATCAACAAAATGTGTGAGACATGGATCGGCTCGGTGAAGCAATGACATTTGAATCTGACAAGGTAAATCTGATGCTGCTTCTCAAAGGGGGCTAACTTGAGAAAAGATCTAGCGCAATAGGAAGGTCAAAGAAGAGGCCGTGAGTCACAATAACAACTGGGACATCGGCTGGTAAAGGTGGGTTGACATTAATGACCATGTCGTAGAGCATTCAAAGCGGCTCCAATGAAGTCTCGAGGGTGGACACGAGGGTTGCGAGTTAATGCGGTTGTTGTAAAAAATCTGAAGGCCATGCCTAGGAGTGAGCTTTCACCAACATGAGTAGGGTATGCGCATTTAATGCCTCATTAACTTCATTCCTAAACGCTTCTAGGGCTGACGTGTCCAAGCACCGACTCATTTTGTAAACCCTAAGGTAGGGGCTGACACTCTTGGTTTTTTTACTTATATATATGGCATTTTTGCCTCTTTGTAAAGTAGTTCTTGGTTAAGAGATTGCTGAAAGAGCATTATTCAGCCTTTGTAGCTCATTTTTTTCATAAATACTACAGATCTGTTCACAGAGACTCCTTATTTTCTCAATAGAAAGTCATTTCCTTCATAGATTTTTTTTGGTGTTTTAGTGACTGGTTGTAAGCTGCATGATAAAATTCTGTGTGATCCTTTATTTTTTCAGATTCCTTCAGTACTGGATGCAAAGAACATTATGTCATAAATCAGGTTTATGTTAGTGATCTCTTTCTATTGTGTTTATATCTGTGAAAACATCTGTGTTTTCCTTGTGTTAAGCATTAGAACAGTTAGAACCTTATATAGACTCGTTTTTATAAACATAAATCTTTGTATTGTGAGATTGTTTAGCTCTATTGAGATTTTATGTGAGTTTTCTGCAGTATTGTCATATTTTTATCTTTGGTGTATCACCTGTTAGTGATAGGTTTTAAATTCAAGTATATCCTTCTTACTCTTTTTCTTGTCATTCTTTAGTTTTCTCAAGATATCTTAAGGGGAACCAGCCCATAATCTAGAGGCCCACTTCATTCCCAGGTCACCCACCACCTCGAAGTGTTCCCATGTGTCAATAGGTTGCTATAGTTAATAGCTTAGCAAGGGTGCAACTTTATTTGACAACATGTATATTTCCAAAAATGTATCTATTTCCAAACCTTAACTCTAC